>VYZP01012302.1:43250-92944 GCA_013400635.1 Hypocryptadius cinnamomeus
ACACACACACACACACACACACACACACACAAACACACACACCCCCCGTGTCACCGGCGCCTGAGATTTTCCAGCCTTTTAACTAAAAATCCTTGCAAACCCTACAAACCCTACCCATGAGGAGGAGGAGGCAGCAAGCCTGGGGCAGGGGTCGGAGGGGAGGTGCTGCTCAGCTGGCAGAGGGGCAGCCCCAGGGGCAGAGCCCAGTGACGTGATGGAACCTGAGCGCTGCAGAGCCGTCAGGAGCCTGGGCAGAGATGAGCTGAGAAAAGCCATGAGCAGAGCTGACATCTGCCCCCTGGGTGGGTACCTAATGAGCGGAGACACTGTCCATTTGTGGAGATGAGGAAAAGTTAAAAGATTTCCGAGCTGACACCTGGCAGCCTCCATCGGTGCTCGTGACCACACCGCGGGGGAAGCAGAACAGCGGTCACCCCCCGGCTCTGCAGGGGTGGGTGAGCTGGATGGCCGCAGGGTTGACATCTCAGCAGCTCATCCACGCTGCCCAAATCTCCCCTGCCTGTGTTTTTCTGCCACCTTAAAAGAGAAACTGGTGCTTTCTGGGAGCTGGAAGGGGGAGGTCTGGCAGGGTCCCATGCGGCCCCATACCCCAGGAAAAGGCAGCAGCATGGTAGGGAGCACATTCCTGGGTCTAGCAACACACCAGACCTGCTCTAGGCTGGGATCTGGGCACGGGCAAAGGCTCCTTGTGTCCTGTGGTCTCCACATCCCAGGAGTAGGATGGCACTCAGCAATGCCTCAGCCCCCAGCGTCACCCAGCAGCCCCCCTACGCTTCCACAAACCTAGTTCTGTCAGGCCCTATAAATCCAGCCTCCCTAAGTCCAATTGTCACAAGCTCTTCCCTAACTCACCTCCAGCCTCTTCCCTACCCACCACCTTCCACTGGTGACAAGACAGGAGCGATGGAGCAGGAAAAGGGAGAGCCCTGTATCACTCCTATCGCCTCCCAGCTTTCCCCTCAGGAAAATCTGGGTCTAAAAGTACTTGTGAGCCAGCAAACAGCCCCATTCCCACCCAAATCCCACAGTGAAATGCTCTTCTCCTCACCTGCCTGCCTGCTTTCCTAAAGGCCAAGTGAATATACAGAGAAAACACCTCCCTGCAAGTATCCTGGCTGAAAGGGGAGATCCTGGAGCATCCTCAAGGCTTTTCACTGGTCTAAAAAGCAGCTTAAAAACACTGACATTACTTCACATGGTTTTCACCACCTCCACCAGCAAACAGTCCCATTACAAGCATGACTTTCACTTTCCTGGCTCCAGGGATTTTTGCTCCTTTCCAACAAATACAGCCAGAAACGCCCAAAAGAAGGGTGCAACCCTTTCCCTGGGATGCCTGGGAGTGCAAACAGCAGCTGGGTTCAGGCTGCTCCTCCCTAGCACCCGCTGACCTGCTGGGCTTGAGCAGATGGAGCAGCCACAAATCCCCCCATAAGCCAGGGAAGGGACTAATCTCCTAGAGGACAAATTGGTTGGCAAGGGGGGGAAGATCAACGTTCCACCTTTTCCTCCCTCCTCTGGCAAACCCAGCAGCACCCTCCATACCCAGAGGGATCACAGCACTCCCGAGGGCAGAGGAGGCACCAGGAGTTTGGGTACCTGGTGGAGACCCAGACTGGGGACAAGCAGACACTCAGGCCACAGCGAGCTAAGCCTTACCTGCCCTGTGCAGAGAGGCACAGCAGCTGGTGTCTCTGTGTGGAAAACCACATCTGGTGAGCTCTTAAAACTTCCAAAATGCTCTCCAGCCATGATGGGCTGAGGCTTCTTCAAGACTGAGAGGTCCTTGGTGGGTGTGGAAATCTGAAGGAGCAGCCACTGGGATGAGGTGGATTACCCACAGTGGAATCCCTGGTCCTTCCTCACTGCTGGAGGAGGATTAAGTCCACTGGAGAGGGTTAGTCCAGGTTCACAGGATAGGATCTGGAGAGCCAAACACGCTCTCTCCAAAACACAGATATCCCCAGAAGGACTGGGAATGACAACATGCCAATGTCAAAGCCCCACAGCAGATCCCACCATGGACATCACCCCCGGCCACGTTCCCCCCATGCCCTTCAGAAAGGTGTTTCTGCCCCAAAGACCTCAAACCACACAGCCTGGTCCTGCTCCCGGGGCCATCCACCAGCGCCAACCCTCTCCAACTCATTTTCCTTCTGCTCCAGAGGCCACGGAAAGTGAGAAGGTCAGCAAATTCTGTGCCACCTTCATTCTTCTGGGTTGTGTTTTTGCATCCTCTCCTCTTTTCTTTCTTGTGCCCCCTCTTCCCTTGCCTAAGGGCTGGAAAACTCCTCCTGTGTGCTCGCAAGAGATAAATGCCTTGCCAGGTATTGTCAGCCCTACTCAGGAAACTCCAAGGCGGGAGAGATGATGAGGACAGGCACGAGAGCTCTCAGAATGCTTGGAAGGAGGAGGCTGCAGCCCAGGGAGAGGATGGAAAAGATACAGGCTGGGATGTGCGGCATCTGGGTTTGGACTGCACCCTGCACCACGGATGGAGGATCGTGAATGGCCAGCAGAGCCTGGGGAAGCCCTGATGAGGTGTGACACCCACGAGTGTGGCACAGCATCAGTGCCACCTCTCTGGGTGCCACTGCACATCCAAAGGATTGGCCTGGACAGAGGGTGAGCCATTGGTGTGCCCCTGAGGATCATGGCCACTCAAGCTATGCAGTTAAAACAGGCAATTTAAAGTCCCCCACTAATCCATCCCCATGTCCTGGAGGGGAGATTTGTGGAAAATCCCAACATTTCTCTGAGGGAACACCATAAAAACATGTTTTCCAGGTGGGGAAACTGAGTCACAGAGGAATCCACCATGGACAGGCCTGCCTGTCCCATGGAGCCACACTGTCCCAGAGAAGGGCTTCATTTCCCAGATACCCTGGGTTCATGCCATCATGCCCTGCCTTCATGGTATCAGTCCAATAAAAGCCTTTAAATAAGGAATTCTTTCTATATTTTAAGGAAAGTTTAGAGGCACAGAGTGAGTGAGCATCTCTGGAGGTCTCTGGCCCAGCTCCCACCCTGAGCAGGGTCACTCCAGACATAGATTAGGCTGCCTGGTATGAAATTACT
Source organism: Hypocryptadius cinnamomeus (assembly GCA_013400635.1). Taxonomy (NCBI): domain Eukaryota; kingdom Metazoa; phylum Chordata; class Aves; order Passeriformes; family Zosteropidae; genus Hypocryptadius; species Hypocryptadius cinnamomeus. Next base: position 46,350 of record VYZP01012302.1, read on the forward strand.
CCACCCTGAAACCTCAAAACTTTTTCCAAGCCCTCCATTTTCTGCCTGCACACAAGAAGATGCTCCCTGGATACCCTCAGCCACTGCCATTGCCAAAAGGCCTCATTTTTATCCTTTTAAGAGGACACTGGGCAGCAGAGACCTCATCACAGATCATCACCTGGATAAAAGGGGACCACTCCATGGTGGTGCCCACAGTGGTGACGTCCCCATACCCATGGTTGTGACCCCATGCGCCCAGAGCAGTGTCCAGCCTGGAATGGTCACCAGCCTGCGTGACCTGTGCCAGGGGGAACATGCCACCACCACCCCAAGGGTCCCCTGGACAGCACCAGGCCTGGGGTGGGGCTGTTCCTGCCTCCTCACCTCCAGAGTGGGTTGTAGGTGCAGCACAACCTGGAGGCACATCTGGCAGTGTTGGAAGGGTGGTGCTGCAGCTGGATGGGTGGCTCCTTCCCTGCAGAATAAAGGGATGAGAGTCAGTTATGGAGCAAAAGCATCCTCCAAACAATGTGCCCCCCACAGCAGGTCCCCGTCCTGGGGGCACCCACACAAGCGTTCGAACCCATGCCAGAGATGTCACCACCACAATTCTCTCAGGACAAGCAAGTCCTAGATGCAGCTTTTCCCAGCCCAGCTGAGCAGAATCCTATAAGGCATGATCAGAGGCCTCTGAGGCACTTGGATTTTCAGGAAATCATCACCTTGTGCTGGGAAAGTAGGGACAAGAGGGTTTGCTCCTCGGTGGCAGGGATGCATGAGTCATCCTCCAGCCTGATGCCCTTGAAACAGAGCCAAAAATGCTTTTACCCAAAGTAGCCAGCAATAGGATACCAGAGCTGGAGCTCCAGGATTAACCCTTTCCTGGCAGAGGCTGGCTGGCTGCCCTGCCACGCGAATCCTTTCTCCTCCTCTGCTCAGTGCTGGGTTTTCCCAGTGTGTGCACCCACCAGGTGCCAACACTGCCTTGGCAAGGGCAGGAAGGGGGACATGCCATGAGACCCCTATAATGGGCTGCTGCCAGACCAAATGGGGTTGGAAACACAGGCCTGGCCCCCAAATGGGGAAACGTCATTTCTCTTCCACATGTCCCACCACAAAGCCTGCCCAGCAAACAGGACAATGTTTGGAGTCCACCAAAGTGAAAACATAACTCAAAAAAATAAGGTGGAAAATTTAAAGCTCTTTATTTCCACTGCTTTGGGGGGGAAGGCTCTTGACTCCTGCACTCCTGAGTCCTTGTTTCATTTAGGAACCCACCAAGCACCCATAGCTCTGATGGGCTCCTCATTGTTTGGTGTGCCAAGACTTGATGATCTTTCCCCAAAATAGGGGGAACTACCCTGCTGGAGAATCCCATATTCCCTCCTTGACAGAAAAGAGCCCCCTGGGGACAAGTGGGAATTTCTGTGTTAAAAGGAGGTTTTCCTCCCTGCAGGCAGGCAGAGAGGTGCCAGCACCCAGCTTTCCAGCCAACCTGATGACAATGGACCCATTCCTGCAGTGTGGAAAGGTGGGTAGCTTCAAACCATGGCCATGGCAGTGGGCACGAGCATCACTGAGCTGCGACAGGGCAAGAAGATGGAGTATGATGCTCCTTGACCCGGGCTGGGAGTGAAGGGGTCCACCCAGGAGTGGCTGCTGCACTGCAGCCTTGCTGTAGAGGGTGCCAAAACAAGCCCAGCCTCTCCTGGGGCCATCAAAAAGAAAAGGGAAAGGTGCTGGGGGTTACATTGGTACCCACTAACCTGGGCTGGAGTCTCCCGCCACAGCCCCACAGACCCAAGCATCGCTCGACCCACCCCAGCAGTCTGGCAGTGTTTTGGTACCTTGTATTGTGGTATTCCTTTACTGCCCAGGGCATTTAAAGCCGGCTCAGACAGGGATTTCCCTCTCGAATTCTCCCACAGGCTACTATGCAAATGCTCCTTGAAAGCATGGATTAGGTCACTGAGATTTTGAGTGGCTTCTTCACCTTCCCCATGGTTCTCCATCCCGTTTGCTTCCTTACAGTCTGCGGCGGGGGCTGCTGACCATCCCCCCAACCCTGGGGGATCCCTGTGCCCCTGCCAGCCCACCCCAGACCCCCGGTGCAGTGTCCTGTGTCTCCCACCAGGACCACCCGCTCCTTTGTACTGCATCCCTCACGATGCACCGACGCTCTCGGCTCTCCCAAGGATGGGCAGCATGAACCGCCCAGGCCTGGAAAGCCTGGAACACCCGACCTGTGCCACAGCAGTGGGCATTCCCCACACCCCCAGCACCAGGGGCACCATGGCCCCTAGCTGCCCCATCTGCCCTGCCTGCCTGCCTGCAGGACTGGGGGAAATCCCCGCAGTGATTCCCAGGGAGCCATGCAGCATCCGCACGGGGTAGGGATCTCTGCAGCGCAGCGCGTGCCGGAGGATGCTGCACTGGCCAGGCTGCTGCACAGACCCCTCCCCAGAATGGATCTCACCCAGACCCCGGGAGGACCTGCTGAAAGAAGGTGAGCAATGAACACTGCCCCAGGAGGCAGAGCTGAATAAACTGACCCCTCCTGAGCCCGCTCCGTGTGATGAGAGGTGGTGGCTCCAGTGGAGAGTAACCCCAGCGCAGGGCACCCACTGCTCCCTCGAGGTCCCTCGAGGCACATGCTGAAGAACCAGCTCAGTGACCAAGTGGGTGACAGCCCTGCCTGTAGCAGGGGGTTAAAATTAGATGGTCTGTAAGGTCCTTTCCAACCCAAATCATTCTGTGATTCTATGAGGATTCTGACTTCGAAGGAAGGACAGAAAAGTCCTGCCTGGGGAAAGAAATGGGTTCCCAGGAGATATCTACCCAGCTACAGGGGAAGTTTTGAGGCCTGGGACCCCTTTTCTCCCCCCAGTACTGATGCCAAGGCTGCATTTGCACTACTTGGTGACCACCACACCTGGAGCACGGACTCATAAGTGACCACCAGCCTGACACTCGTGAGATGCCATGGGTGCTGGCACCCAAAAAAACCAGCAGCCAGGGCTCAGAAACACACTACGGGACCCCTCGGAATATTCCCACCCAAAGTCACGCAGCATCCCTGCCGTCACCCATCCCTATGCACATTTCTTCCTGCACTAGCGAGGGAAAGCCCCCCTGAGGGCGGGGTCGGAAATCCGTTCCCCTTGGGGACCCCCACTTATCCCCAAGCGGAGACAGCAGTTTGGGATTGTTTCAGCAGAGCCCGGGAGCCTCCCAAGGCTGGGAGCCAGGGACCCAAAACTCCCAGCAGAGTTTTCGGCCTCGCAGAGCCGCCCAGTCGGGAAGGTGGCAGCACACGGGGACACCTCCTGCGGACGGGGGGGACACGGGGACAGGGTCGGTGGGTGCACGGCCTCCGCGCCCCGGAGTGAGGGCGCACCGGGAGCCGCCTAGCCCCGATGCTGCCGCCACCACACCCGTCGGCGTCCCCGCACGGGGACCCTCCTTCCTCGCTGCAGGTCCCGGGCCCCCCACGCCCAGAACACACCTCTCAGAGAAGGCAAAGTCCTACCTGTGTCCGGACGGACGGACGGAGGCTCGGCTGGGGCAGGGCGGGGGAGCGGCAGGGCTGACTCAGGGGCGGTGGCAGCCGGAGCCGAGCGAGAGCGCCCAGCCCTGCCCGCCACCCGCCCGGCTCTGCCCGGCCCCCCGACTTCCTGCCCCTGCCCCGTCCCTTCCCGTCCCAGAGCCGGTCCCTGCCCCTGTTCCAGTCTCTGAACCTGCTCCTCCCCTGCCCCAACTCCTCCTCTAGCCCCTGCTCCTGCCCAGCCCCTCCACTGCCCTCTCCCTAATTCAGCCCCGGCCGCAGCCCCTGTATCTGCTCCTCCCCTGCCCTAACTCCTGCTCTTCCCCCTACTCACTCTCTTACTCCTGTCCCCGCCCCGTCATTGCCCTCTCCCTTATACAGCCCCTGCCCCTGTTCCTGCCCCTAAACCGGCTCCTCCCGTCCCAGCTCCTGCTTTTTCCCCCCTGCTCAGTCCCTACTCCTTCCCCCGCCCTTCACTGTCCTCGCCCTACTACAGTCCCTGTTCCTGTCCCTAAACCCTCTGCCCCTACCCAGTCCCTGCCGCTGTCCTGTGGTGGCTGGGGGCAGTCCCAGGTGACACCGCCCACGGTGACTCTGCCGCAGGATGCTGGCATTGCCCGGGTGCCCAACACCGCCCCGGACCCACACCCTGCGGAGCTCCTGCACCCGGACCCGGCTGCGTTTAAGGGAGGCACCTAACCCTGCCACCATCCTGGCCATCAGGGATGGACAGACAGGTCCACCTGCCCGCGGGAGGGACAGGGTGGAGACAGGGAGCTGGCAGACACGTCTGCTGTGGTCTGGCCACCCTCCCCAGGACCACCTGGGGGCTCAGTAGGGCTGGAAGCCTCTGGGTTGGAATATCCAGGGCTGCCTGGACCTTACAGGCTGGCTTGGGTGGGACGGGTGTGTGTGTGTGTGACAGTCCCCAGACGTCTGGGATCCTGCTGCCGCACTTCCAGGCGGGAACATATAAATATTTCAGCGGAATAGCCGAGCCCTGTCAACTTGCATTTGCTTCTGGCAGGGTGAGCGCTGGGAAAAGGCGAGGAAAGGAGGGGAGAGATGCCCTCGGAAGATGCGCTTGGAAGATGCGTCATCTCCCGGGAGATGGGGCATCAGCTCCGAGGCTCGATTCTCGGGGGGCTCCACCTCCTCTAGGGATGCTCTTCCCTCCGGGAGAAGTGCACGGCCGTGCTTCAGCCCGTCCAGGTCCTGAAGGCCGGACTCACCCTATAAGCAGCTCTCGGGGGTTGCTGCCGGGCTGGGCGAGGGGATGAGAAGTTTCGGGAGCTCTGCTTGGAGCACAGCGGGGAACTCTTCGGAACCCTCTGGGATACGGCACAGCGCAGACTGGAACAAATCCACCCCCAGGAAACAAACGGGGTGCAGAAATAAATCCAAGCAGCCATGGGTATCATAAATCAACAGAGGGAGTCAAGGCGGGGGCAGCGTCCCCCAGGGCCCGCAGCCCAGAGGCCACGGCAGATGGGCAAGGAGCTGACCCCGGCTGAGGGCAATGGAAAAGGGGGTCCTTCAGGCCCTGCCGATGCTTTCGGAGGGGGATTTGTCCCTATATGGGACACAGCTGCCGGGGCAGCTCTGTCCCGGCGTGGCCGGGCTGTTCCTGTTTCTCCTCCTCCTCCTCCTCCCCTTCCTCCCTCCCGCTGCACTCTGGGGTTTGTAGTCCCCGCGCCGCCGGCATGTGGAATGAGACTACATTTCCCGAGGTACTCCCACGTGCTCTTCCTCCTCCTCTTCCTCCTGCTGCAGCCGCTGTCCCGCACTCGCCGCCGATCGGGCTCGGGTGGCAGCGGGGAGCCCCGGATCCCCGCCTTGCCCCGGCCCGCAGTGCCCATGCCCGCCGCCCACCAGGTACGGGGTGCGGGGTGCGAGTGTCGCCGCGGCGGTGTCGTGCCCGCTGGGGTCCCTGGGATGCCGGCAGTGTTGTTTCCCCCGGGTGCTGGGGATGTGTGCCGGCGCTGTGTTGTTTACCCCCGCCCCTGTTTCAGGGTGAGCAGGTGCCGCGTACCCCCAAGACCCTCCTCTGCCAAGTGCGCCCCCCACCACTCCGCAGCGCCCATCCCTTGGTGCTGGGCGGTGGGAGGCAGAGGGGTGCCCGTACGGTGGCCGAGGGTGCACTTTCAGGAGCTTCCCAGCCCTTGTTTTACTGAAGATACCCCAAGGATTCGCGCTCCCCATTCGGCGTGGCAGCTTCTCGCAAAACACATGGTGCCTTGGCAGTGTCGCTTGTATGTCACCGACACGCGGCTGGGCGGAAGGCATCATGCCGACCCCCAGGGCTGTCCCCTCTGGACCACGGTGGCCGTGGCTCTGCGGGGAGCTGAGCCTGAGCTCAGCCGCCCGTCACCTGTGACCCCGGGCTGACAGCGGTGTGTGGCGTGACAGTGATCCATGTCAAGGTCACACCCAAATAACTCGGTGATAAACAGGTTCGCACGGTGATAACGGACCGGCTCTGCTCCCTCTCCCTTCCTCTCTCTTCTCTTTCTTCCTCTTCCCTCCACTCCCTGGCTTGCACCAGGGACGAAGGATGGAGCATCCCCTGGGACTCGTGCCCACTCACCTCGAGCAGAGTAGCTCCATGGATGTTCTGGAGAAGGGGGATTGGGTGCGGCCAGATGGGTTCTGGTCTGGAGTCCCTTAGTGTGTGGGGACACACATGCTGGGAGTTAGGAGCCAGTGCTCCTGGGAATGGAGCATCTTCATGGAGCTGCATCCTGGATTTAGTGTGGGAGGTTTTCTGTGGGCCAGGGATGCATGTGTGTATCCCTCCTGGATGGACAGGGCAGGAATGGGGAGCAGAGGGTGGCAAACATCCCATAGGGGTTGAGGTGCACGTGGCGGCAAGCAGCTGCTGCAGGTGACATCCACAGCCCAGCCTGGGGACAAGAAAGCAATGGAGCAGAGTCCAGGCACTTGCAGCTGGCAGTGGCCCCAGCACGGTGCTGGGGTGGGTGTTTGGCGGGGGTTAGCCCTTGCTCCTTGCCCCTTATCCTTCCTGACACAGCAGGGCCGGTGCTCCAGCCAGTGCCAGCCAGGCTCGCTGGGCAGCGAGTGAGCGAGCGCCTGCTTTGATCCCCAGGGATCTGTTTAGGAGGTGGGGGCTGTTTGCCCAGCCGTGAGCTCTGGCACATGAGTGTTTTGGTGACACTCAGGCACCAGTGCTGAAATCCCATGGGAATGCTTCTGGAGTGGTGGGTCCTCACTGGGGCAAATGGACACTTGGCTTCCTGTAGGTTTAGGTCACCACCAGCTTTCCTCTGTCACCATTGGTGCTGGCTCGTGTCCCTGTTTATCCTGTGTCATCTGGCAGTGGAGGGGGGGGGATTATCCCCCAATTTCACTATGCAGGATCCAGTGGGACACAGAACTGGGACCATGAACTTACTTTTTAATGACTGTGATTAGTTGTTCTGTGGTTATCAGGGTAATCAGGTTTCTAAACCTTGCTCCCGTGGCGTGTATTGGCATACAAGGAATTATGTGGCATGAAAGTCACCTTGGTGGCTTCTTGTGAGAGTGGGGAGTGCTGGGAGGACACCAGTCCAGGCCTTCTCCTGTCCCTGCCCTCATCCCATGACCACTAATCGGGTCTCCTGGCACTGCCAGCTTTCCTGCAGCCAAACCTCAGGATTTGAGCTTTTAATCCCCCTCTGGACCATGAATCTCGTGGCATTTTGCATTCTCCCCAGGCTGGGCATTGTGTGCCAGAGCCCAGAGCTCTTGGGAAGAACCAAGGGGCAGCCGCTTGCCTGCGGCTCAGCTGAAGTCCTGCCAGCCACCCCGCTACTGAGTAACACGGGTGGCCCCATGCCCGGTGTGCACATTAACTCATTTCCACAGCCAGCACATTCCTGTGCCGTCCCCTCTGGAGCATCCCCAGTTCAGGGCATCTGCATCCCTCTGCCTCTGCAGCTCAGAGGGAAGTGTTGCTCCAGGAAGCAGCAAAACCCCACTGACTCTTAAAGGGGAGGAAAAGGAGGTGATGGGAGCTGAGGATGCCGCACTGTGGATCGAGATGCTCCCTGCATCCAGGCTCCGGATGCACGTGATGTACGAATGCTGCCCGAAATGACCCCCCGCTGCTTCTGCACAGCGAGATGCATGGCTGCTTTTCTTCTTCCCAGAACATCTCCTGGGGAGAAGGTAGTGGTATTTATTTGCCTTGTGATTCTGGAGGAATTTTGAGCCTGTGCCAAATGCTGCTTTTTCCACAGAAACTGCAGCGCCCTGGTTTTCCATGCGTCCGAGAGCGCCTGTGGACAGAGAGGGGCTGCGTGGTCCAGCAGAGCCTGTGTAGCTAATGGCTCCCAGGATAATGCCGCTGTCCTGCTGCAGAGCCATGCCCAAGAATGATGGTGCCAAAAAACCGGCACCGGAGATGGTGCCGGACCAGCGCTGGAAGCTACAAGTCTGCTACCTCTGCTTCTATGGCTTCATGACACAGATCCGGCCTGGGGAGAGCTTCATCACCCCCTATCTGCTGGGGGCAGACAAGAACTTCACAAAGGCAGAGGTGAGCTGTGGGCATCCAGTCCCCCACCCTGGTGTCTCCCTTTATGGCCATGGTCACCATCCTGGGGCTGTCCAGAGTGTCCCTCAGTGCTTCTGGGGTGCACAGGGGTGTCGTGTCCTGGGCATGGCAGCATGCGGTGACTCGTGGTGCTGCTTTCTGGGCAGGGGAGGTGGTGTGTTGTGGGGCCTTGTCTCACTTGGCTGGGAGGTCACCCTGTCCCCCGAGTCCCAGGCTCAACTTGCTCTGGCATAAAACCTCGTGCCCAGGCTGCCAACTGATTCTGGGGGCAGTGTGTGACCCCTGCCCACCTTAGGTGCCTGTGGGAGGGTGCTGGGCTGGGAGAAGTCATGCCCCATTCCACTGGGGAGACTTTTCCATGATGGCACAGTGCACTGCCAGGCCGCTGGCAATGATGGGGTTAGACAAGGGAGGGCCACAATGTCATTGATCCCAGCTGGCTGCTGTGCCTGTGGGAATGCTGCATTCCTGGCACTGGAAGGGGCCGAGGCTCAGCCAGACCCCCAGCCGAGCGTGCTGCTGGTCACATTCCTTCCCGAGGAAGTGCTTCCATGGGGGTCAGCAGCCAGTGCCCCCACCATCTGCAGGTTGGGGGGCATCCCCAGGGATGTGCCCAGCGCTCAGCCCCTCCTTGCCCTCACGGCAGGTGACCAATGTGATCACGCCGGTGCTGTCCTACTCCTACATGGCCGTGCTGGTGCCCATCTTCCTGCTGACAGACTATCTGCGCTACAAGCCCGTGCTGGTGCTGCAGAGCCTGAGCTACATCTCCATCTGGCTGCTGCTGGTGCTGGGCACTTCCGTCCTGGCCATGCAGCTGATGGAGTTCTTCTACAGCATCACCATGGCTGCCCGCATTGCCTACTCTTCCTACATCTTCTCCCTGGTCGCCCCGGCCCACTACCAGCGGATGGCCAGTTATTCCCGCTCCGCTGTGCTCCTGGGGGTTTTCACCAGCTCCGTGTTGGGCCAGCTCTGCGTCACCTTGGGTGGTGTCCCCTTCCTCACCCTCAACTACATCTCCTTGGGCTTCGTCAGCTTCGGCCTCATCCTCACCCTCTTCCTCGAGCAGCCCCGGCGCAGCCTCTTCTTCAACCGGCCCGGGGGAGCCGGTGACGCCACTGTGCCCACCGAGCTGGACAGGATGGCCGGGGGGCACAGCGGGGCTGGGGCACGGGGCTGGCGGGACATGGTGCTGTGCCGTATGCTGCAGGAGCTAGGAGTGCTGGCCAGGCAGCCCCTGCTCCGCCTCTGGTCCCTGTGGTGGGTCTTTAATTCAGCTGGGTACTACCTGATGCTGTACTACGCTCACATCCTCTGGAATGAGATCTGTCCCGCCATGGACAACCGCCGGGTGTACAATGGAGGTGTGGATGCTGCCTCCACGCTGCTGGGTAATAACTCGCCTGGGATGGGGACACTGGGGGTGGGGAGGGACACTCACATCCTGCTGCCTCCTGTGGGAATGGCTGGGGACACCAGAGAGGCAGGAGGTCACTGCTGTCCTGCACCCCTTGGGAATGGTGGTCCTTACGGCATTTTTGGTGGTTTGGCACTGGGAATAACATGATGGTCACTGGGCTGGGTCCCAGCCTAGGTAGGGCAGGGGATCCTTGAGGTGCTCACAGCATCCTTCATCCCTCCCCAGGAGCTGTTGCCTCCTTCGCTGCTGGCTACATCAAGATCCGCTGGACACTGTGGTCAGAGCTGGTGATTGGAGTGGTTACGGCATTCCAGGCGGGATTGCTCCTGCTTATGAACTCCACCACAAACATCTGGCTGTGCTATGCTGCCTACATCCTCTTCCGTGGCTCCCACCAGTTCCTGGTGCCCATTGCCATGTACGTGGTGCTCCTGGGGACCCACTCCCACCCCAGCAGCTGGGTTGATGCCAGGTGTTCACCAGGGCTCCCATTTCTCCCAGTTTCCAGATTGCTACCTCCCTCTCCAAAGAGCTCTGTGCTCTGGTCTTCGGGGTCAACACCTTCTTTGCCACAGTGCTGAAGACCATCATCACCATCATCGTGGCTGACAAGAGGGGCTTGGGCTTATCCGTGCATCCTCAGGTAGGGGTGGGGTCACACCTAGGATGGAGGTGGTCCCTGAATGGTGCAGGATGAAGGGAGGGCTCCAAGTGCTGTTCTCCCCCCCCTCCTCTTTTGCAGTTTTATGTATATTTTGGCTACTTCACCCTGCTGGCTGTGGTCTACCTGCTGGCAGCCATCAGAGTGGGTGTCCAGCACAGCCACCGCAGGCAGCCGGTGGAGCTCGCCCTGGCCAAGGAGCCGTGCCAGCACCCAGTGGAAATTCCAGCACAGGAGAAAAGCCTGGAGGCGGGCACCGTGCGAGCCTGAGCACTGGCACCGTGACCCTGTGGCCAGCTCTTGGCTCCTGAAGTGAGCATTGTCATCACCACCGTGTGCTTGGTGTCCTGTCCCACTGCTGGCCCTGGGTGCTGTTCTGTATGGATGTAACATGGGACATGTTTTCTGCTCTCTGAGGACAGGGCTGTGCCCCTTCCCTTTCCCCACACACAGAGTGGGGGCACGATTCCCATGGTGCCACTGCCGTGTGTCACACAGGAGTATGGATGGGGACCCATCCCGCTGCATCCCCATCATGGCACGGAGCCAGGCTACAAGAGGATGTTTCTTTATTCAGTGCCTTTAGAAAATGGTTTATAGGACACAATTGATGACAAAAAAATAATATAAAGATCCACACGCTTTAAATTGCATTAATTACACAAAATACAGTAGACTGTAAGAAATAGAGACCATGTGACTCGCACAGTTTTTATGGTAATAATTTCCATACAATAACAAAAAAAGCTAGTTAAAAATTTCTCTTTTTTCTTTTCTTTTTTTTTTTTTTTGGTTTTTTTTTAGCACCTAGGATTTGCCCCCACCAATTCCAACCAGTTTTGCTGTGCCTTTGCCATCCAAGCCCAGCAAAGGTGGCACGGGGAGGGGGGGATGGCAGTGCCTGCCCTCGGTACCACACGTGCTCAACACGCACACACACAGAGAAACACGTGCCAGGGGCCACCCTGTCACCCCAGTACCTGTGTTGGGCTGGCTGTGGCTGCACCTGGGCTGTGGGGGCACAGCCGGGGGTCCCCAGGGTGCGTGGATGGGATGGGGGAGACCAGACCCCCACCAGAGCTCTGCTGGCTGGGAGGTGGAGGTGAGAATGGTGATGGGATGGTCCTTACCTGGGGGAGGATGGAGACCATCTGGGAGAGCCCCAGCATCACCACAGGACAGTCTCTTGGGTGGGATGCTGGTGTCTTGGCTGGAGAAAACTCTGTGGCCTCAGCAGCAGGGATTTGGGTCCAACCCCAAGCTCCTGGTGAGGACAGTGCAGGGCCAGGGGGCTGGTGAGAGAGGCTCCACAGGCTTTTGCGGAAACAGCCCTCATGGAAGCACTAAAATCTCCCTGCTGAGCATCCTCCCACCCAGCCATCCCAAGAAGAGCATCCGAGCAGGGAGGGGAACAAGCTGAAGTGGTTAAATATTAGGAGTTAGAAGAGGAGGAGGAGGAGGAAGGCCACCAGCCCATGGCTGCCCTGCCCCAGGTGGGACCTGAGCCCCTGCCAACCCAGGGCAGGGGCCATGGCAATACTCTTTGGCTTCAGGTCTGCAGGAGAAGGAAACCCTGCAGGGCGAGAGTGGGCACGTGGAGGGGACTGAGGGGCCCAGGGGTGCTGGGGTGCAGGCTTGCCCAACCCTCCCCACGGACATGGGGGTACTCGGGGGTGCCAGGGCAGGTATCACTTTTTGGTGGCGGTCATGAAGCTGTTCTCGATGCAGAGGACAATGAAGGCATGCTGGCAGCTGCTGGCTGCCTGCTCCAGCAGTTTTCCAGAGGCCAAGGAGGAAGCTTGGCCGGTGACTGTGCGCTCTTCTGTCCGCCATGTCTCGCAGTAGCTCTCAGGCAGGCGCCGACCCTTGGCATCCGAGCCGTGCCAGACACTCTTCTGTGGCCTGGAAGGGTGAAAGGTGGGGGGCTGCTGCTGCCCTGCCATGCTCCAAACCCCATTTCCCCATCGCTCAGTCCTGCACTCACCATCCCCCATCCCGCAGGACATCCCGGCCGTCAAAGGAGAGGATGCGGGCGCCAGTTCTCAGCGGGGCCCCGCTGCCCATGAAAAGGGCTTCCCAGTTATTGAAGAGCACTTCATCCTGTGGGAAAGGTGGGAAAATGGAGGAGGAGGGGTTTAGCCCTGCCTGCACCCCAAGAGCAGCCCAGAAGCTCCAAGCCCCAGCAGCCTCTGGGTAGGGGATTCTTCATGATGGATGGGGGCTTTGCTATGCTCTGCATCCCAGACCTTGGTGGTGCTGGGTTAATAGTTGGACTTGCTGATCTTAAAGAGATCTTTTCCAACCGTAATGACTCTGTGATCCTATTCTGTGATCCAGAGCTCAGAGAGTGTTGAGGAGGGGATGGGGACATGCATACCCGGAGGTTGACAATGGGAACGGTGGCGCGATCGGCCCTGCGCACGATGCTGTAGAGATCCTGCAGGCGCGAGGACAAGAAGGCACGGAAGGTGCCGGCCAGCCCAACCTGCCGGGCTTGCTGGAAGCACTGGAAATCGGCGCCCCGGATGCCGCGCATGCCGCCACTCAGCGGGGTGTTCAGGGCCACCAGGTGCAGCTGCCAAGAGGGGACAACATGGCTTGAGGGACCCGGCTTTGGCCACCACCATCAGCTCCCCTCAGCTGGCATGTGGCACTCACGGCAGGCTGGAAGTCCTGGTGCACGTGGGCGGCCACAGGGGCGGGATCTGGCCGGCGGTGGATGTAGTACCCATTGATGAGCTCGTGCTGGTGGTGGAGCAGGGGCTGCTCGGGCAGGCGGTGCTGGTTGGCCACCACCTCGTCCCCACGCCAGGGACGGGCAGTGGCCGAGGGGGCGTGGTTGCGGAGCGGGTGCAGGGGCCCATGGGGCTGGGGGCCGGCGTAGTGGAGGGTGGGCGGCTTGTCGTACACCTCGTTGTCCTGGGGAGGGGGACACATTATGAAGGGGAGCGTGGTGCCCCAGGTGGGGATGGGGATGGAGATGGTTGTGGTTGGATGAAGATAGGCATGGAGATGGTTGGGGTTGGATGGAGATGGGGGATGGGGATGGAGATGGTTGGGGATGAATGGAGAAGGGGATGAAGTTGATTGTTGACGGATAGAGATGGTTGTGGATGGGATGAGGATAGATGAGGATGGAGGATAGGGATGGGACTGGGAAGGAGGATAGGGATAAGGATGTGCACGGGAAACAGAGGACTCACCAGAGCCGAACTGGGGATCAGGTTGTGCTCCTCCAGCTGCAAGGGCATGGCACATCAGATCCCAGCTGCCCCCCTCTCCTCTTCCTCGCGCACGGGGACCCCAAGCATCACCAAGAGTCACCACCAAGCCCCTGGGGCGGTGCTGTCCACAATCCCCTCAAGCCGGGCAGTGCAGCCCTGGCTGGGGTGCCCCTTTGTCCCCCCGACTCACCAGCACCCTGCGGAAGCCCCCGCGCAGGCGGACGAAGAGTTCCTGCCGATCCGTCAGGAAGACGAGGCTGCCCTCGGGCAGCTCATGCGCGGCACTCAGCATCGCCTGGTACGTGGGCATGGCCTGGAGCTGTGGGCACAGGCCAGGGTAGGGCTCAGGGATCGGCTGCCTGCACCATGGGCAACCTCTGCCCAGAGCCCTGACTCACCCCCAAGGACATCCCGCTGGTGCCTGGTGGTCCAGGGGGTCCTGGTGGTCCCGGGGGTCCAGGGATGCTGACAGCTGTGGGGGAAGGAGGGTGAGATGGAGAGAGTGCAGCACAGGGAGGAATGCAGAGCTGCAAGGAGGGATGCATGGGATACAAGCAGGAATGCTGGGGGTGGCAGGGAGGGATGTGGGGGTGCAGGGCAGAATGCAGTAGAGCAGGTACTCACCTTGTCTGTGGGGACCTGGGAAGGAGGGTGGCCCGGGCGGACCAGGAGGGCCAGGGGGGCCCTGCCGCCCCTCATATCCGATACCAGGGGGACCCTGAGGTCCTGGAGGCCCTGGTGGCCCAACAATACTGTCCCCCTTGGGACCCTAGGCAGTGTGAGAGAACATCTGTTGGAGCAAAGCCCCCAGGGATGCCACCCCCCACTGTGCCCCCCTTCACTTCCCACCCTATGAAGTACTCACCGGCAGCCCGGGGTATCCCTGGGGCCCTGGAGGCCCTGGAAGTCCAGAGACTCCGGGACCATAGAGTGGGGTGCTGCCTGGCTCACCCTTCTCACCCTTGGGACCTGCATCCCCCTTGTCACCCTGTGGGATGGCACAGCCTTAGGGTGAGCAGCTGGGATGCACTGGGTACCCAAGCAACGCTGGGTTCCAGCTGCCAGTGTGCAAAGGGCTTACCCGCAGGCTGGTACCGAAGCGACTCACATCATAGGGAAACTGGCCTGTGGAGAGAGGGAGAGGAGGGGAGAGGAGCCAGGATGGGCATGAGCCACCCCCTGCCTGCCTCTGCCAGCAGGGACCAGTCACCTACCTGGGGGTCCTGGGGGTCCGGTGTCACCTTTCTCTCCCTTTTGTCCTGAGAACTGGTGGAAACCTGTGGGGAGCAGCAGAGATGCCATCTGAGAGCTGCAGCTCTAAGGATGAAAGGGGATTTCCCCCAGCCCTGCTTTGCCAAGGTTCCCCAAAATGCCCAGAGGGGGCTGGGAGAGGGACACCCACTTACCAGGGAACAGCGGGTGGCTGGAGTCACTGAAGGTCTGTGGAGATGCAAAGGAAGTGGCTGCAGAGAAAGCAGCATCCTCGGGGACCCCCCCCCAATGCTGGTGACCGTCCCACATGCCAGCCCCAGCCAGGATGTCACCAGAGCATTCTCAGTGCTCTCTGGGCAGGCAGGGGACACTGGGGACCCAGTCACCAGCATGTCCATCACAGTGACTGTGGTGATACTCACATTGCCATTGTTGTAGACTACGCTGCCAGGTGGCCCAGGGGGCCCAGGGGGCCCTGGGGGTCCTGGGGGACCCTATGGGGGGGCGAGAAGATTTGTCAAAAAGCAGACAGTCCCCACCATGGAGGGCAACAACCAGCCCCTGAGAGAAGGATACGTGCCCTTTGCCTAAGGGATTGGGGTCCTTGGGGAGACCCTCGGGGTGTGTGTCCCGCCCTGCAGGGCCAGCAGCTGGGGGGTCACAGCAGTGCTCACCCGCAAGCCCAGCATGTCTGCAGGGTCACCCTTCTCACCCTTCAGCCCGTTCATGCCAGGACGTCCCTGCGGATGAGCAGCACAATGAGCCTCGTCCCCATCCCCCTGCCAGCCCCTGGTGTCACATTTGGTGCTCCAGAGTCACCTCCGACACCCCAGCACCGCCCCATCCCTCAGGGACAGGGCAGGGTGTGGGGCTCAGTGGGTGCAGGATGTGCAAACGGGGAGGGGGACACGGTGGAGGCGATGGACACAAACAAACCGGGAGCGGGTCTTACGGGTCTGCCCGGAAAGCCGATCTCTCCCTTCATCCCTGCTCGTCCTGGGGGACCCTGGAAGGGAGAGAAGACAAGGGTGAGGGATGCTCACTATGGGGGCACCTCCTCTGCCTAGGATCATTGCCATCCCTCCCTGTGGGACGCAAGGAGGAGGATGGTGATGGTGACTTACCAATGGTCCCATTGGGCCCTGCAGCCCTGGCTCCCCCTGCAAACAATGGAGAGGGAAAGGGCATCACCACTGGGACAACCTGGCACCTGTCCCATGGGGATGCCCCCAATTCCTGCCAGAAACCCACCTTTTCTCCTTTCACCTTGGCAGTGACCACGGTCCCATCAGGGCTGATGATAACGCCAGGCTCCCCCTTCTCCCCCTGCAAGAGAAGAGGAGGTGGGAGGGGACACGGAGGGACCAGGCTCCCTCCCATGACAGAGCTGGTGTCACCTGGTGGCCAGGCAGAATGGAGGAACCAGGAATGTGACCACTCCATGGGGTGCAGGTGGCCTGGAGCAATTACCTTCAACCCTGGGGCACCCTGGGGACCAGTTGACCCCTGGTCTCCTTTTGGTCCCACCGGACCCTGCAGAAAGGACACAGAGTCCACATCATTCCCAACCCACCAAAGGCAGGCCCCAAACTCCCCCTCCATCACCACCACTCTGCAGCAAAGCACAGGACTGGCAACCACAGCCATCACCAGGGCCACCCCGTGGTCCCCAGATGTGTCACCAACTCACCGGGAAGCCAGCGCGGCCTGGTCTGCCCTGCAGAGAGAAGCAGAGATGCTCCTAAGAGCAAACCCCCTCTTTCCAAAAACAGGGTGCCCTCCTGGCACTGCTGAGGGGTGAGCACAAGTGGCAGGAGGGCACCTACCTCTGGACCAGGAAAAGCCACCAAGGACTTCTGCAAAAAGAGACAAAATGAGGTTTTTCCCCCTGATCTTGGCTCTGAGGGTCAGAGCTGCTGGCAAGGTCTCCCTCATGATGGCTGCTGGAATACCCCTTCCCCTGCTCTGTGCTGAAGCCAGGTGCCACCACTTACATCTTCACTGGAGACACTGATGACCTGTCCAGGGGGACCAGGTGGGCCAGGGGGGCCAGGCAGCCCCACTCCATCTTGGCCTCGCTCTCCCTGGAAAACACAAGCCATCAGCCCAGGGCCACCAGTGGCTGGTCCCCCTCCCCAGCCTGGTGGCACCTACCTTCTCACCGGTGCTGCCTTTGTCACCTTTGGGTCCCTGGAAAGAGGAGCAGGAAGGAGTGAGCACCAAATGGAGAGGGACTCTGGCTCACCAGTGCAGACCCCCTCCCACCTCTGGCTCAAAAAATCCTCCAGCTCCAGGCAATGAGCCAAGCTGCAATGATTTTGGGTGGAGGTGGTGGCCAGTGGGGCAACAAGATGGGGAGGACAGGATCCTAGGGGGTGTGGGCACCCCTGACACGTGATGAGCTGAGTCCCACAGCAGGGAGAGGGAATTTTGGCTGCTGGGGATGGAACTGCTGAAATCAAGGGTGCCCTGCCTGGACGGGGGGGGGGTCTTCTGGAGCTGGGGGGCTGAGGCTCCTACCTGTGGTCCAGGGAAGCCCTCCAGGCCAGGGCGGCCATCCATGCCAGGCATGCCAGCATCTCCCTGCAATGGGAGTGGGAAAGGGCAGGATGCAGCCCCAGGTCCTGGAGCACAGCGTCCTGCCCACTGCCCTGCACGCCCAGGTGCTGGCACAAAGCCATCCCAAATCTCCCAGTGCTCCTACCTTTGGTCCCGGCAAGCCAGGCTGTCCGGGGCTGCCGACCTCTCCCTGCAAGGAAAGAGGTGTCAGAGGCATCCCTACAGGCTGCCTGCGGGCATCCTACATGGATGGAGCGGGTAGCATGTTGGAGGGGTTCCTCACCTTCACCCCTGGCAGTCCCGGCACACCCTGCAAGCAACAAGGGGACCATGAGCACTGGGTGATGGCAGGGGACATGATGGCCGGGAATACCCCAGGGAGCCCAGGATGGAGAGGAGGGAGAGGGCAGGAATGGTCCTACCTGTGGTCCTTCAGGCCCAGGTGGTCCAGGGGTGAATGACAGCCCTGAACCCTCCATGTCACCCTAAATGCAGGGAGAAGGGGCTGAGCTGTGTCTGTCCCCAGCTCCAGCTCATCCCATCCTATCACTGCAGTGACCACTCACAAATCCAGCCTCGTAGCCCGGCCCCGGTGGTCCCGGGGGGCCGGGGGGCCCTGGCTGTCCTCGGGGTCCCATTGGCCCGGGAAGGCCAGCTAAGCCCATTTCTCCTGGGGGTCCTGCTGGTCCCGTTTCTCCTTTGTTGCCCTGCAAAGGAGACAAGCAGGGGACAGATGGAAGGTGGCAGTGGTCACTGCCTGGAGCCTGCAAGCAGGAGGCAGAGTATCCTCTCACAAATCCCCTCTGGGACAGGACATGGATGATCTCCCTGATGTTCCCTTGTCTAGGGGCTTTGTGGGAGGAGGCATTGCCCAGCTTGGGCACCCTTCATCCCACCAGCTCCCCATGTAATGTCCACAGTGGCCACCAGAGGCTAGTCTAAAATCATAAAATGGGAATATCTTGCACGTGGGGCTGGCTCCAGTGCTGCAGCAGAGCTCAGTGCCATAAAGGAATGCTCGCAGGCATTCCTGGGATTGCAAAGGGTCTGGAAGCAACAGGCTCGGACCTTACACCCGCTGCCACCCTTTCTGCCCTCTGGGTGCTGCAGAAGTGCAGAAAGTTAGAATTAAGGTTAAGAAACCCTAATTTTTGAGGTTTTTGCCTCCAGCTCGGGCTGCAGTGGATGGTAATCACAAGGGGCAGCATCCCAACTGTAAGGGGCTCCCAGCAAGCCTTTACTTCCACCTTTGGGGATGCAGGGTGGAAAGAAGCTGGAGCAAGCAGGCAGGAGAAAGTGATGCAAAGAAGATGAGGTGTTTTCCAGTGGGGTGTGGGCACCCCCCAAACAAAGTATCCTCTGCGTCTTGAAACACCCCCCCTTGGTTTTCCTGCCCACTTCCTGATGTGGCAGTGTCTGGAGCAAAGCCAAGGCAGGGTGGCAGGGAGCCCAGTGAGCATCCTTTGTGGGGTCAGCAGTTCCATGCACCTTTGAGATGTGGCCCTGATCTGGGACGAACACAAACAGCAGCACCCCCCTCCACATTCCTGTGCAAGATGGCTCCCCCAGGCAACATCCCTGCCTCCAGTCTGCAACGGAGAACCCAAAAAACCCCACCCCAGGCACAGTACCTTGGGTCCTGGTAGGCCAGGGAGGCCAAGGTCACCCATAGCGCCCTGGGAAGGAGCAGGGAAAAGAGGGTGTGAAGAAACTGCCCAGCTCCAGGGAGGAGCAGAATGGTGCTCCCCAGCCCAGGAACTGGGGCCTCCCAGAGATGTGCCAGGGGTGCCAGCTGCCCTGTGGGACAGCTGTGACATGCTCCTGGGGCACATGGGACAGGGCCAACCTGCCACTCACCTGCTCTCCTTTGGGCCCCGGCTGCCCAACCTCCCCATCTCTTCCTGGAGGACCCTGAGGACCCTGTAAGATCCCAGGAGATGGTTCCAGCACAGGAAAACCCCAGAGGGCTGGTGGGCACCAAGCCCCCCACCGCCACAGAGTGGCCCTGGGATGGGTCTCCTTGGCCACCCCATAGACCTACCACTGGCCCCGGGGGCCCGGGGATCCCGTCCCTGCCCGGCAGCCCAGGTGGTCCCGGTAGGTCCGTGCGATTCATCCCAAACCGTCCTGGCTCCCCTGGCAAACCGGGCACGCCAGGTGGCCCTGGGGGACCAGGTGGCCCTCGTGGACCCTAGAAGAGACATGGGGGGCCATGGCTGAGCGTGTCCCCCCACTCCCAGCTGGCAAGACAGGCACTCATCCCCACTCACCCGCAGGCTCTCCAGGTCACCAGCGAAGCCAGAGCCCTCCATGTCGATGAAGGTCTGGGGGAGAAGCACAAGGGGGATGTCAGGGCACCTGGAGGCACTGAGGCTCGCTCAGGGGCTGGTGGCAGCACTCCGCACCTCTATGGCTTGATGGACCCCCCATCCCTCAAATCCCTGTGTCCCAGGGGGCACCCACCAGCTTGTCGTTCTTGAAGGAGGGTCCCGGTGGTCCTGGAGGGCCAGGTGGTCCAGGGGGTCCCCTCGGCCCCACTCCTGGGTCACCCTGACACAGAGGAGAGATTGTGGTTTGCGGGTGCAGCTGAGCTGGGGATGAGAGGAAGGAGGGCAACACCAGCACTCACCTTCTCCCCCTTCAGGCCTGGCTCCCCTGGCATCCCAGGGAACCCCGGGGGCCCCATTTCACCCTGCAGAGAGGAGCAGTGGGGGGTCACCTTGCAGGTGGCAAGGCAAGGGGGTGGCCGTCCCCCATCACTCTGCCACCCCCTCCACCCCACTTACGGGTTTGCCGTCCTCGCCAGGATCTCCCTAGGGATGGCAGAGAGGGGACAGTCAGTGTGCAGGTGGGTAGGGTAGGGGGACAGGAATATCCTGTGGTGGGGGAATTGACTCACAGGCTCGCCATCCCTGCCAGGGGCTCCGTCCTTCCCCGGTGTCCCTGGAGGGCCAGTGACCTGCTCCACCATCGAGCCATCAGCATGCCGAGAGAGGGTCCCGGGGGGTCCAGGGTCACCTGGTTCTCCTTTTTGGCCCTTAGAGCCAGGGTAGCCAAATCCAGCACTGCCCTGGGGAGGGAGATGGGAATGGGTGGCAGGTCTCTGAACTGGCAGCCTGGGTAGGGCATGGCTCTGTGCCAGCTCCCCCAGTGATGCTCACCTTGACACCCAGGTCTCCTTTCTCCCCCTGAGGATCAGAAACAGAAGTGTGTGTCAAACACAGACATGTCACTGGCACCCTCGAGCCCCCAAGGACTAGTTCTCACCCACCTTTTGACCCTTGACACTGCCTGGCCCTACAATGCCACTGGTCCCTGAGTCCCCTTTCAAGCCACGTTCCCCCTTCTCCCCTTTTTCGCCTTTCCAACCGGTGCCTGTGGAAAAGGAAAAGGACCCAGTCAGGGCTGGGGATGGCCACACCACCACCACGTCCCCACTTGTGCACCCTGGAGAAGGGGAAAGCTGCTGGAATTACCTCCCGTGGAGACCCGCAGCGTCTCCTCCACTCTGGTCCTCTCAGCTTGCTGCGGGGACCCCCCGCCACTCCTCGGGCCACTGCCCCCTGCCACGGGGGGGGAGGTCACGGGGACAGCATCCAGCAGCCCTGGGACACCCTGCGCCAGCAACAAGGGGACACCATGACACCGTTCACCTCCCAGTGCCTTCCCATAAGGAACAGGTGCTGGGACACCATCAAGCATCCCATGACCTCAGCCATGCCAGCCCTCCTTGTCATGGGAATTTTGGGGTCCCGCCCTGAGTGCCACACCTGTGGGCAGCAACTCACCTCGACCTTGCCTGAGGACTGCTGTCCACCTTCCATCCCGCTGCCAAAATCCCCAGAGACCTGCATTTGTCCATGAGAAGGGGTGAGAGCTGAGCTGGGAACACAGCGGGGGCACCCCCGAGCCCGCCGTGGTTGTGCTGCCAGTGCTCACCTCTGCGTCATCCTCCTCTTCCTCGCACTGGCGCTCGGCCGCCCGAGGGTCCCCTCGGAGCTTCAAATCTGCAATCACCCCCTGCAAGGAGACCATGGATGGGTGGGGGACACGGACAAGCCACCTGGCTGTGATGTGACCTGCTGTGCCACTTGGCCACCACATCCTCAAGTGAGACTCAAATGGGAGAAAAAGGATGGATGAGATCTGCTGTCTGCACTGCGAGCAGCTGGAAGAGGTCACCACCCAAATGGGAGCATTTGCTTGTGAGAGGAACTGATATAATTTTTTAATTATATATAAACTATGTATTTATAATATATTTATTATGTAACTTAATCTACTTATAATTCATTAATATTATGTCACAGTCAGCTAGGCTGAACTGCAACTGCCCTGATCCCTATTTTCCTAAGTCCATCACGTTTCCTTGCCCGGATGTGGCGCCCTGTGCTTTCAAGCCAGCCCAAATATTATTTTAGTTGTCTTGCCCAAAGGAGAGACACCAAGGGGGAGGTATCTCCTCCCTCAGAGTTCACTTCCCAGCGTGGTCCCCTGCTCCTCCCCACTGGGATCAGACGGATGGGCAGCATCCCAACTTGGCAAACTCCCATCCTGACAGCATCCCTGTGTCCCACCCTGCAGCGAGGACCCAGGCTGGGCTCTGGGATGTGCTGGGTGACCCCGCTTGCAGTGGAAGCTGTGGGGTTCAGGCTGGTACCCACATCACCTCTCCTGCTGAGGCCAGGATGCTACAGAGGTCTGCCTGGAGGCAGCATCCTTAGGAAGGGATTTGTGGTGGTTTCTTGTATAAACAAGTGGCCTGGATGCTCACAGTGCTTGCAAAACACAAATAAATAGTAAAAAAGTGCAGATTATCCCAGGAAATACAACATGTGGGCTGCAGAACCTGCCAGCTGTCCTTGCGTGGGGCAGGGCAGTCAGCTGTGGCCAAGGAGCCCTCAGGAGAGGAAAAACAAGGAGCACAGTGAAAAGATGCCTGTAAAAGCTCTGCTGGGTGTCTGGCCGGGTCCTGGCTGTTACCTCTGCTCAGCCCATGTGATGCCAGCTCTGGCACATGGCTTGTCCAGCCATGCTGGTGGTGCTGGGCAGAGGCTGCAAGGTTCAGACCTGGGACTTTCCAAAGGCATGGCAAACAAGCCAGTTCCAAGCCCTGAAGCGAGGCAGTCCCACGATGCATGGTGATGGGGGCCTTTGCAGCCTCTTTGCTCTGATAAAGAGAGCAGCAGTACCAAAGATCCTATAGTGAACCCAAAGAATCTTGGAATCATTAAGGCTGGAAAAGCCCTATAGGACCATCAAGTACAACTACTAACCCAGCGCTGCCAGGTCCCCCACTAAACCATGTCCCCAAGTGCCACATCCAGCTGCAAATGAACCCTCCTGCCAGGACCTAGCTGAGACTCCATTTGCCCCCTTGAGAGCTGCTGTCCCGTGGGCTTCTGCGTAACCTGCAGGCTTTGCCCCTCCACGTTTCCTGCCACGGCCACAAAGGTGACTCAGGAAGGAGCAGATGCCAGGACACCCCTCCAGCTACCTCCCAGCACATTCGTCCTGAGGCTTGACCCAGGGCCAGGCTTTAATCCACTTGATGTCCCGTTAGTTCCAGATAACGCGAGGCAGGGCTGGGCAGTGATGGAAACACCACGAGGCAGTCAGATGCCGCTCCCCTCTCACCCAGCCAAGGCCTCTTTCCCTCCTCAGCCAGCTATTCCCCACGGGAAAACCGGGGGCGGGCAGTGGGATCAGGGATTGGCAAGCCTGGGAGCATCACCTGCTAAAAGGGTCTGCTCTGCTCCAGGCTGTTTACCGTGCCTTCCATACGGTGCTAAACCCCTCAAGCTGGGGAGAGGAGCTCCTCCACAGTCATGACCTGGCCCTCCCAGCACGTTCAAGAGCAAAGAAATTGCTCTTCAGGAGAGCAACTGGAATCCCACTGCAAACCCATTTGTAGCTCATCAATGATTAACCCCTTCCTGGGGGAGCTTTCCCCGCCCAAAGCCATTCCAGGGGGAATGTGGCAGTACAGTCAGGATGGTACTAAAGCTCAGAAAAGTGCTTTGCAGAACTCCACAGGAAAAACATTGCTCCCCTCAGCAGAGCCTCTGTTGCTGGGCAAATCCTGCTCAGCCCAGGATAAACCTGAACATTCCTCTCCTCAAGTCCTGCAGGGGATTTCCATGTCAGCTGGGCATTTTCCCCACACTTTCCACAACCCTTATCTGGAATACGAGTCCTGTTCAAAGCACAGGCTGAGCTATCACATCCTTCCTCACTCTCCAAAGTCTTCCTGGAGATACCGCCCAACATCAGCCAGCAAAGATATGCTCCAGCCCAAGCATTTTTTCCACATAAGAGAGACATTTTCCCAGACAAACCAGCTTCTCCACCAAAGAAGCTGGGTATTTTAGGACTGGGAAGATCTGAAGAGGCTCCATGTGTTTGCTGGGAAAAGGCAATGGTGGGAGCTGCATGTCCTCCTGCCAGCCCAGCTTGAGAGCTTTGCCTTGGTGAGCCCCAAGACAATAAATCAGTGACATCTCAAGCCACCTTCACTTCCATCTCAGGTGTCCGCTTCCCCAGGGACACACATGGAGCTGGTTGTCTTCTGGGCATGGGCAGCGTCACATCTCTCCAGGCTGCTGGGAGATACTCCTTGGGGTGACCCAAGCTCTTACCTGGTATTTATCCGGGTCAGCCCCTCCAGCCTGAGCGACAAAGAGCCCGGAGCCCTCTTCCAACTCCATCTCATCCGGGGAGCGCTCAAAGCGGACGCGCTCGTGCTCCTCACAGTCCAGGTAGAGGACAACTTCCTCCTCCTCCACGCTGATGGCAAAGCGCGTCCACTGGTTGAGCAGGGTGGGCACGGTGAAGGTGGCAGCCGGGTAGGAGGTGGGCGAGCCCGGCTCCGTGTAGTAGAAGATGATCTGCTGCTGGCCCGCACGCAGCTCTGAGAGCTTGACACCCACGTAGATGATGCTCTGCGAGGAGTCCGTGACAGCGAAGAGCACGCCGGCCCGGGGTGTGGTGGGCTGGATGTGGAACAGCAGCGAGAAGTCCCGGTAGAAAGGGCTCGGCAGGTGGTACCGGGCCACCTGGCCCGTGTTGGCGTTGGGACCGAAGACATAGCCAGGGTTGTTGTCGGGGCCATAAATTCTGTGGATCTCCTCTGTCGGTGGGTCCCCAATCAGCTCCAGCAGGCTGATCTCAGCACTCAGGCTCTCTGCAAGGAGGAAGGACAGGGGATGGTGTCAGGTCCAGACAAGGATGGTCACTCAGCAAGGACACCCCTGCCCGTGCCTCCCAAATACACTGCCCTTCAGTGGCTCCCTCCAC
Source organism: Hypocryptadius cinnamomeus (assembly GCA_013400635.1). Taxonomy (NCBI): domain Eukaryota; kingdom Metazoa; phylum Chordata; class Aves; order Passeriformes; family Zosteropidae; genus Hypocryptadius; species Hypocryptadius cinnamomeus. Next base: position 70,809 of record VYZP01012302.1, read on the forward strand.
TCACCCACCCCAAGATTTGTGTGTTGGCCAAGGCAGTGATCTTGAGCTGCTCCCACTACATCATTCAGATACGTCTCACAAAATGCTCCCCATTCCCAGTGCTGGCCCCCCAACCACAGCTGGGACATCACAGAATCATAGCATGGCTTGGGTGGGAAGGGACCTTAAAGACCATCTCATTCCAATCCCCCTGCCATGAGCAAGGACACAATCCACCAGACCAAGTTGCTCAGATTCCCTGAGATGGGATAAAACCAAAGGGGTCTTGCCCATGGTAGGGAGATGCTGCTGGAGCACCGGGATGCTGATCCACCATGGAGCCCTGGGGAAGTGTGTTGCATCCATACTCATTCCAGGATCACAGTGACCCCTCGCGTCATCCCAGGACAAGATCCAGCGGTCACCCCAGCTGGGAATAAATCAGAGCCATCCCCCTGCAACACCCTGGGAATGCAGCTCAAGCCAGCTCAGCTTCCCAGATGCTCTCAATTTGGAGGTCGCCTCCTTTCCCAACTCCATTTGAGAATTAGGGAGTTGGGGAAGTTCTGCTGGAGACAGCCTCTCCTACCCAGCGCAGCTGAACATCTGGTGAGGGTGAGCCAGCACTGTGTCCGCCAGCTCCCGTTGTTCTGGCAGCCAGCACATCCTCATCGCCCACACACTGGGCGCTGGATTCCTCCTCTCCTATGTCAACCACTTGGGGCCAGTGCCAGCTCCAAAGGAGAGGCTTTTTAACCTCTCCTTTCCTGGGAGAGAGGAAACCCAACCACCCTGGCTCTGAAACTGCTGAAGGATCTGCACTGGGAATGGATGCTCAGTGCTGAGTTTTGACCTCATCCTGAGCCAGGAGCAGGAGCTGACAAAATTCAGTGTCCCCACTTCCATCCCTGATTTTCGTGTGAGCCATGGGGAGTGGGGGAAATCAGAGGTGCATCCTGAGGTATCCTGGGCTGAACCCAGGAGGAGCATCCAGCAGCCTCCACCCAGCTGTGGAGCCAGGTATTTTCCTCCAGAGAAAAAGAGAAAGAAAAAGAAAAAGAAAAAGAAAAAGAAAAAGAAAAAGAAAAAGAAAAAGAAAAAGAAAAAGAAAAAGAAAAAGGGAAAGGGAAAGGGAAAGGGAAAGGGAAAGGGAAAGGGAAAGGGAAAGGAAAGAAAAGGAAAAGGAAAAGGAAAAGGAAAAGGAAAAGGAAAAGGAAAAGGAAAAGGAAAAGGAAAAGGAAAAGGAAAAGGAAAAGGAAAAGGAAAAGGGAAAAGGAAAAGGAAAAGGAAAATCAGCCCAGCCTTGCCCAGCCCAAAAGGAAAACATCTCTTGGGATGGTGATGAAAACCTGGGTGCCTCTTCCAAAGCTTGAGACATGGAGCATTCCCAGGTTCCCCTGCTGCCAAGCTCCAATGCCAGCGACAGCCCCATGACAGGGACCCAGCGGGGGACATAAGAAATGCCACCAACTAAAGGTGGGGGCAAACTTTTGCTCCGCCAGAGCCAGACACACTGGTCCTCTGAAACTGCTCCGTGTCCACCCTGCTCCCCAAACCCCAGTCCCTCCCAACCCTGGCACCCCAAAACTGAGCACCTGACCAGGAGAAAATCTCCTTCCCAGTCTTCCATCAGTTCTAGCCCCTTCCTCTGCCCTGCACTGGGGTCAGGCTTCCCCATGGGGCATCCCCAGTCTGCTCAGAGGAGAACCTCTGGATCCTGGAGTCCAGCACCCTTTCACTCCCAGATGTGCACAGCCCTACACCAAACCTGATGGGGTGTGTGAGCAGGGCTCCCCCAGATTCTCAGCCTGCCACCCACCCTTGAGTCACCCCATGCTCAACATCTCACAAGCTCATTCCAACTGCAAATGCCAGGATGCAGGGATTGCATTTATCTGGGGTTGGAGGAAGCCAAATTCATGACAGCTTTAAGGAAAAAGGAAACCAGAGCTTCCTCCGGGGGGTCCACATGGGTGTAAGAGCCAGTGCTGCAATTCCTGCAGCCAGACAAGTCATTGTGTCCCCCCCAGGGCTCAGGATGACGGGATACGCTGAAAGAGGCTTTTGTTAGCAGGGCAATTTGCAACCATTCTCCCCTTGGAGCTGCAGCCGGCTCTGGGAGTCTCCCTCCTCCTCAAACATGCCACTCGCCCCCGAGTCCGGGGTGGGAGCTGGGTGCTAGCACTTCCCAAAGCAAATGAACTTTTTTCCTGCGTGACAGAGGCTGGATGGGGACTGGGGAGCAGAGGGGTAAGGGGAGACCCCTTCAAATGTCTGCTCCCCTAAAAAAGCCAAGTGCCCTTCTCATTCCCAGAACTTTCAGGCTGCACCTGCTTTTTCCAAAGGTCATCCAGAACCCAAATATCGCAGCCCATCATCCCTGTGGCAAACTGGGGATGCACCAGGGACCATGGAGAGATGGTGGGGGCTGCAGTGAGTTTGGTGCTGGCACGGGATGGCTCTGCGGATGTCTCTGGACACAGTGATTCTGCCATTGGAAACGTCCCCAGGATGCTCCAAGCCACCTTCCCACTCAGCCATGACCTTCCTGGCTGGCCTGAGCCCAGGCTGCCAGCATGGTATTCAGGGGACCCCCAGCACACAGCAGCACATCAAGTCACTCCATGGGGTGCACCACAGCCCCCACATTCCCCACTCATTCCTGACACTGCCCATCCAAGAAACCACAGTGCAGTCCCAGATGGGAATGCACCTCCTCTGCAAGCATCCCCACGATCCCAGTGCATCCCCCACAAACAGAGCCTCTTTGACACCAAGGGGACCCTCTGTGCGACCCTGGTTTGCCAGCCCCCAGTCTCGGCATCCCTCCTTGGCATCTCCCGGCCATCCCCCGAGGGCGCAGGGGTCGGCACGGGAACACAGCCTCATTCAGAGGCTTTGGCAGGCGGGGGGGAGCTCCAGCTTTCATCCCAACTGCATTTCTCCAAGCACCAGTCACCCCCTCCCCGCTCCCCTCTCTCACCCCCCTGCCCTGTCTGGGTCCCTGGAAGGTCACAGCCACCAAATGATGAAGCTAGGGGTGAAGTAACCTCTCCCCCTTTTCCAAGCAGCAGGGATCAAACATTAGCCGCCGTCGGGTGAATCATTAACCCCAAAGGGTTGCTCCAGGAGAGGGGAGCGCGCAGGCATGGCTGAGGGTCACCTTGAAACCTCCTCGCCACCACGGTGTTGTGGATGGTTGGGCACAGGGTCTGGGTCCTTGCCCTGTTCCTGCAGGGAGCTGGAAGTGCTCCAAGTGCTCTGATCCCAGCCAGGATGGATACCCCAAAGCCCTGTGGCACCTGGAAACTGGCCCTGAATGCTAGCACGATGTGCCTGGGGAGCATCCCCTGTGCTGGCCACTGTGATTCACCAAGAGTGATGCTCAGTCTTGTGAAGGGAGCCAAAACTCACTGGTTCTGTTTAGAAAGCCAAGGCTGGATGAAAAGCAATTTTGGATTCGGCAGCATCCCATGGGAACCAGGCAGAAGCATCCCCCAGTGCCTGGGGGAGTCTGGGCAGGGGAGACACAACACAGGGAGGTCACCCAGCCACGTTACCTGCAGAAGCATTAATAAAGACACAAGAAACCCCTTCATCCTCCTCAGGGAGAGCATCGCAAGGCAGAGGCAGACGCCTGCCGGCCAGGTGAGTCCAACACAGGTCTCTGATGGCCTCGCAGAAGCCCTGGCACGGCGGGGGGGTTATGGGGACCGAGGGGCTACAGCCGGGGAGCAGCAGCAAGCAGAGGAACCACTCCAGGTAGTGATGGCACCGCGACTCAAGCAGCCCCTCCCACTCATGCAAAGCTGCCCGAATTTCCTCTTCGCTGCCGTGCTGAAGGTAATTTGGCAATCGGACATGGCTGGTGCCCAGCACGCTGCAGAAGGGCAGGTGGGTCGGGATGGGCTGGCAACGGCCGGCCACTGGCATCAGTCCCGGAAAGAAGGATGTGAGCCCCGCGCCGTCACTCCTGTAGAGCTGCGTGGTAGCGGTTAGTAAATCGAACTCCAGAGGGACAGAGTTATCGGCAGCAGGAGAATCCATGCCCTTATCCACCCTCTGGTCAGGCCAAGGGGGGCTCTGGCTCCCGTTCCTGCTGGCCAGAGCCAGCCCCAGGTGGCCGGTGCCATGCCATGGTTTCGGTGATGCTGCGTGGAAGTAATGGGGAGGTTGTGCCAAGGGGTCCTGGAATGGCACCGCCTGCTCACGGGTACTGTCACCTGGTGAGAAAGGAAAAGGGGCACTACCTGGCTGGAGACCCGCTGGTCTCTGCAAGGACGCCCGTGTCTCCATTGCTGTAGGAGTTCCCGTCCCCAGGAACTCTGGGTTCTCGGTGGTCACTGTCCTCAGGAACTGTGGGTTCTCAGTGTTCCCCAGGAGCTCTGGGTCTTCAGGGGTCACCGTCCTCAGGAGCTGTGGGTTCTCAGTGTTCTCCAGAAGCTCTGGGTTCTCGGTGGTCACTGTCCTCAGGAGTTCAGTGTTCCTCATCACCAGGAGCTTCAGATTCTCAATGGTCCTCATGCCTGGGAGCTGTGGGACCTTGGTGGTCCTCATCCCCAAGGGCTGTGGGTCTTCAGTGGTCCCTGTCCCCAAGAGCTGTGGGTCCTCAGTGGTCCCTGTCCCCAAGAACTGTGGGTCCTCAGTGGTCCCTGTCCCCAAGAACTGTGGGTCCTTAGTGCGCCCTGTCACCAGGAGCTGCAGGTCTGTGGTACTCATCATCCCTAGGAGGTGTGAGTCCTCAGTGGTGCCCAACCCCAGCACCTGCAGTTCCTCAGTAGTCCCTGACCCCAGGAGCTGGGGGTCCTCAGTGGTTCCCATCCTCAGGAGCTGCGGGTTCTCAGTAGTCCCTGACCCCAGCAGCTTCAGGTCCTCAGTAGACCCTGTCCCCAAGAGCTGTGGATCCTTGGGGGTCACTGACTCCAGGAACTGGGGGTCTTCAGTGGTCCTCATCCTCAGGAGGTGCTCAGTGGTCCCTGTCTCCAGGAGCTGCAGGTCCTCAGTGGTCTCTGACCACAAGAGCTGGGGGTCCTTAGAGGTCTCTAACCCCAGGAGCTGAGGGTCCTCAGTGTTCCCTGACCCCAGAAGCTGCAGGTCCTCAGTGGTCCCTGACCCCAGGAGGTGGGGGTCCTTGTGGGTTCCTGTCCCCAGGAGCTGGGGGTCGTCGGTGGGGCTGCTGGCCACCTGCTGTCCTGGGGCAGGTGACATGCTGCGGAGAGGAGCGATGCTCGGCCACGCCGTGCTCTCCACCAGCCCTGTGGCATTCCTGTCCCACTGCTCCACCGTTTTGGCTGTGGCTCCCTCATCCACAGGTGCTGCTGCAGCAGGATCTGGCTCCTGCTTCCGTGGGGTGGTGACATTTCCTGCCACCTTGCCACTCCACATCCCTGGGGACGGGCTGGGAGCCGGAGCTGCTGCTGAGGTTGGCGGCTCCGACGCCGGGATTCCCTCACTGGGTACTGCTGGGCTTCCTGTGGTCTTCGTGCTGTCCCAAACCCAGTCCAGGAGCTGTGTTTCAGAGCAGGAGAAGCAGCAAGCCAAGAGGAGCAGAAACCCCAAGCGAGGTGGGGCCATTGGAAAGGGAAAACGAGCTCCGTTGCTCCCGAGAGCGGAGTGGAAAGGCTGAAGGAAAGGAGGGAAGAGGCAGGAGTTTTGTCCCAGCCAGACTCCCGGAGCACTCACATCGCTCTCTCCTCCCAAGCTCCGGCACTCGACCCTTCAAACCGGAGCAGAGCAGGGGGAGGAGTGGCCGCACCGCCGGCCCTGCCAAGCCTTCCTCTCCGCAGCGCCAGCCTCCCGCTGCTGGCACGGCCCCTCGGGGACCCCGCCGCCTGCCTGAGGACTCACCTGAGCCCCCCAAAACCTCCGGGAGCCAAGCCAGCCTTCAGACGCACCCTATTGCCTGTCCCAGCAGCTGCTGCCAGATGTTTAACTCCTTCCTGCCCAGAAGATCCTAAATCCTCTCTCCCTGCTCGATGGCTCCAGTTAAATCACCAGCATACAGAGCTGTACATGGTGGGGTCGTGCATGTCCTCATGGATGCCCAGCTTTGGTGGGACACCCCACTTCAGGCCTCGGGAAAAGGTTATAATCTCAGAGCAAAACTAAATGAGGAGGGAAACAAATCCCAGAAAACATTTCCAATATTTCCACCGGCCGGAAACACAACAAGTCCCCAAAGCCAAGTGTTTCCCAGCTCAGTTACAGGGCCAGGACCCCCCAGGTGCTGCTGTAGGATGGCCAGGGGAGCACTGAAGCTTTCCTGCCCCCGCAGGCATCACGCGCCAGCAACGCCTCAAAGCTAGGTCTGAGCAATCACAAGTTTCTCAATCACAAGTTTTCCTGGAGCCCTGGGATGAAAATCTTCCCTGGGCAGCGCTGGCACTCTACCACGCCCCAAAAATTTTGATTGTTCCTTGCTTCTGCTTAAAAAAGTTACCCCCAAATCCACTTATCCAGCTCGGGTGACGGTGCCCCTCATTCCTAGGGATGGCCAAGCAGAGATGGAGCATTCCCAGGGCCTACACTGCCATGTGACATCAGGCAAGTCACCTCCACGGCTCAAGAAGTGTCCCTGAGATAGGGTTTTGATGGAGAGGTGACAATTTTGGCTCCCCTTGGCTGTGTGTGACCACGAAGGTCAGAGTGTACTGTAACATGGTCCTACAGAGTAGAGATCTCCACATGCTGGAGCTGGTGCTCCAGTTTAAAAATATTCAGGAAAATCACCGAGACAAATGCTCAGATGTTTGTTCTGCTTTAAGCAACATTTCCCACACTACTTTTGAAGCAAAACAGGCGAGTTTTCCCCTGAAAATGGGAGCTGGCTGCTGCTGCCAGCAGCTCTCCCCGTGACCGATGCTGTTAGGGGCGCCTGCTGTGGAACAGCCCCCACCAATGCGCAAGGGACATGGGTTTGTCCAGATGGCAGAGCTTCCATATGGCCCCTTCCTGAAGTTCCAGTACTTCCATCAGCCTGGGGAAGGAGCCAGGTGTCTGCCAACCTTCTCTGGCGTGTCCTGACGGGCTTGGCTGCCCTGGGGCCAGGGTGCGGTGGCACCGTGCGGTGCTGGATTCCTTGGCACATCCGAGAGGGATAGGAGCGACTGCTGCTTCCATTCCCACTGGTGGGATGGAAAACCTTGGTGTTCTCAGAGCCTCTCCCCGCCCTAGAGCTGTGCGGCTCCCCCAGAGCGTCGGGAGCATCACATGCCCCCATGAGCTGCCTGGCCTCTGCCAGGAGGATTTGGGCAGCAGCACCCTGCTGGGATAGCCCAAGCATGTGCAGACAGGATGCCCAGCCAGAGAAATTCCCACTTCTCCCTTCTGCTGGAATTAGGCAGCTCACGACACGGAGTGGAGCAGCAGTCCCGTGGGACACCCTCATTAAGTCAATGATCTTCATTTCACTGCACACCTCCTCGCTGGAAGCTCCCCAGGAAGAAGCCAGGGCTGGGCCATCCCCAAAAAATGGATTTCCAAATTAGGTGCCCTGAGGGTAGGCTGGTGGCACTGGTGGCACTAGAGCATCTTGGTCCAGTGCAACCAGCTCTGCCACTGACCAAGCAGCCAGGCAGGGACTGGGAAGGCACCAGCTGGTGAAATATTTTGGAAAAGTATTCCCCCAGGGAGAAGCCACGGCAGCTGGCTTGCTGGCAGAGCAGGGAAAACCCCTTGGTTTTGCCTCCTCCAGGCTAAAGGCTCCCAAAAAGCGATTTGCACACTCCACAAGATGCTGCTGCCAGCTTGCCATAACCTTGGACTTCTTGAAAAGCAGAACTGGACCCCCCCCTAGTCCCAGTTCCCCCCCAAAGAGGCTGACTGCATCTTCCCAAAACTTCTGGCACCTGGTGCTGCAACATGGTTCCTCAGGGAAAGGGGGATTGGGCTGCCCTAAGAAGGCACTGAGGGCTCAGTCCTGGGCCAGAAGAATAGAGGGGTGGAAGGGGGGAAAGGGGGGGAAAGGGAAAAGAGAGAAAAAATCAGAGGTGGGGGAAAAGACTGGAGATGGGAAGAAAAGATATTGGGGGAAGAGGGTGGGGGGAAAGAGAATGGGGAGAAGAGAAGGGGAAAATGAGAGGGGAGGAAGAGGGAAAGAAGAAAAGAGAAAAAAGAGTTTGGGGAAGTCAAGGAAAGACTGGGAAGAGGAGGAAAGTATGTGGGGGAAATGGAAGAAGTGGAAAATGACAGTAGGAAAGGAAAGAGAAGGAAAGAGAAAAGAGGGGAGAAAGGAAAAAAGAGAGGAAAAAAGAAGAGGGGGAAAAGGGGGAAAAGAACAGAGAAAAGAACAGAAAAAAGAGAAGAAGGGGATGAGAAGGAAGAAAAGAGAGGAGGACAAGGCAAGAGGGGGGAAAGGGAGGGGAAGAGAAAGAAAAAGATATGGAAAAAAAAAGACAAAAAGAGAGGAAAAAAGGAGGAGAAGAAAGGAGACTGAAAACAGAAAAAGGGGGTTAAAAATAAGGAAAAAAAAAAGAGAGTGAGAGAAAAAAGTGGGGGGGGAGAAGGAGGAAAATAGATAAGAATAGGAAAAAAGAGCCTGTCATGCAGACCTGCAGCCTTTCATCTGTGGTCAAAGTACACCGACGTTTCCCTCCGGGTTGCTCTCCCCGCAGGATTTTGGGAGAGGACAGGGAGCCTGCCGCAGCCCAGCTCAGCAATTCGTCCTGCACAGGCCAAGGACTCCCCAGCAGATGGACGGACAAGCAGAGGGACGGACGGATGGACAGCAGAGGGAGCCTCAAGCTGAGCAGAGCGCAGACGCTTCCTCAGGAGACCCCACTTGGCTGGACACAGCCCTGAGATCACAGAGCTCCGAGCAGAGACTGGGAGGGAGCAGGGGTGGGCACAGCCCTCCTGGAACCCGGGGAAGGGGAAGGGAGGAAACCCTGACAGGAACACAGGCAGAAAGCCAGAGGCGGGAGCACTCTCGGACTTAGCAAAAAAATTCACGGACTGTCAGCAGGTATCTATAAATCCTATTGACTTTTGGGATTCTAATCCGTTTCCCATCTAAAAGCCCCACACGGCAGTCGAAAGGCCCTCCTGGAGATGCACGCCGAGGATGCTGCCACATCCCGAGCCGCTGACCTCCCCTGCTGCCAGTCCCCGGAAAGAGGCAGCCCATGGGTGGCGGGAGACAAAGGTGCACAGGAGCCGAGCTGGCGGGAGTGACAGCAGCCAGCCCAGCCCCAAAAATGACACAGGTGCCACTCTGCCAGGCTCTGCCTCCGGGACAGTGTTCCCCCCTGCCTCTGGCTGTGCAACACCACGGAGCCCCCGGGACCGCAGCATTCCTAAACATTTACTCATGGAGAGCCAGAAACATCCTCCCAGCAAATACCTCAATAAGATAAACCGTGAAAATGTCACGACTGCCTGCAGGAGCCATCAAATAGCCCCAGGAGGGGAAGAAAGGTGGCCATGCCCACACCCCTGTCATTACCTGCATCCTCCTCCTGCTCTCGAGCTGAGCAGGGCTGGACAAGGCACAGCCGAGAGGTGCTGGTGTCCTACTCTGCCCCATCCACATGGACAAGCGCACAAGGCAACAGAGAATTGGGGCTGGAGTGATTTTGGCTACACTGTGAGGTTTCCTGGGGAGAATGGATGGTGGAGAGGGACCATCAATATTTGGGCACAGCCGAACCCAAAGGAGGTGTATAAAACTCAAGGTGAGTTTGGGGTGAGCTGTAGCCCCAGTCCCCCCTCATCCTGCCTCCACTGGGACCACGTCTCTGCTTCCAATCACTCACCTGCCCCCGGGGCCAGCTGACAGCCTGGAGATAAGGCAGGGAAGGCAAGGGAAGGAATGTGACCCCCATGGATCATCCTCCTCCATGTTAATAAATCATCTTGCAGACTAATTGTTCCCTGGACAGGAGAAGACTCTGCTCCTCACCCCTCACCAAGGTTCTGGCTCAGCTGGGGAGCCCCAAATTTCAGTTGAGTTCCCAGCATTCCTGCCTTGGGACAGGCATCTGGTGGAGGGTGTTGGTTGTGGTCTCCCTGAGGGACAGGGAGGAAGTGCATTCCCATTCCCAGGCACTTCTTTCCCTGAGGATACAGGGAGATCAATGCACCTGGCACCCCGGTTAGCATTGTAGACAGATTCTGTGTAGCAGGATGAGGGGAGATGAGGGATGGGACAGAGGGTTTGTGATCCAACTTGATGCCATCCCAGCAGAGAAACAGAGGAGGACAAGGCACTCAGGTGGGTACATGTCCCCAGAGTTCAAACAAACCTTTCCAAGCCAATGATGTCCCTCAACCATGCCAGGATTTTAACCCTCCAACGTGACAGAGAAACAATGCACTGTCAGCTGGTGCTAACCCAGCCCCAGCTTTGAGGCCTACACAACAAAAACAGGGAGTTGCCCATCTCCAGCTGTTTTCCAGGACTTCAGAAGCAAAGAAAACACCAACACAGCTTAAAACCCCCAATTCACCAAACAAAATACAGAAGAGCTACCAAGCGATGTACCTGAAGCTACAACGGAGCGTCACAGCCTCTATCCCGGGGAACAGCATCCGTCCTGCACCCGCCCCAGCCAGGGATGCTGGGTGCCAGCTGGCCCGTGCTGCTGCAGGAGGCAACTGCCACAGCTCGTGGATGCTTTATAGAGCCTCGCCATGGATTTTCAGGGAGGAAAACCACCTGGCAGGTCATTAACCTCATCCTCAACCCAGCGTGCGGCAAACAGAATCCAAGCTCACACGCTTGCTGCGGGGCCAGGTGGCGAGGAACACTATTTTCTTAGGGAATGGACAGGAAAAGGGGGAGGGGAGGGGGGGTTTGTTTTGGGATTTCAGCTGCAATCTCCAGCTCATCCAACCAGCCTGGCTCTTGTCAGCGCTGCCCTCCTGCAGCGCAGGGGACTTTGTTTGGCTTGGAAGCCCCCAGCTGCGCTCGTAATAAGACTCCGTGTCCGCTCTGTGGTCCTTCCACCTCTCTGCACTCCTCAGACAATAGTTCGCCTGTGCCGCTGACTTTGGCAGCATTTCCAAAGTTTTGGCTCCTTCCAAAGTTTCCCCTGCACCAGCCAGCCGACCTTGGCCATCGCGCTTCGTTGTCACATCCCATTGCATCCCATCCCGGGCTCTCTGCTGTCTGCGGGGCACCGTGCTCCGTGCCGGACCTTTTGGGCCCCCAAATTGGGGACATGACACAGAGAGGTGCCTGGCAGGCCCTTTGGGGATAGATGCTGGGGTCATGAACAGCCTGGATGGGGGGCAACTGGAAAAGGGAAAGCATCACCCAGGCCTTGAACCCCCCCAGTTGCACACGTCCCAACGCCATAGTGAGAAATCAATCAATTGAACGCCTTGAAATCAAGCTGAGCGATGACAACCCGATATCAGCCAAGGCTGAAATCCCCCCTTCCCTGCCATGTCTCCACAAGTATTTAAGCAGGAAAACTTAGATCTTTTGAGGAAGTCCAAACAGCCTTGGAGATGGATAGTAACGGGGTCAAACAGGTAGGTGATCCTTTGCTGCTCCATGCAAGTGCTGGGGAAAGCCAGCAGGAGCTGGATGAGGCCAGAACTCATCATCCCTTTCCAACCAACAACCAGAGCCAGTATTTGACCAATTTTTTTTTTTTTTTCTACAAGTCATTTAGTTTTAAAGCAAAATACAATGCAATAAACAATTTTAATGCACTGAAGTTCACCACTTTTAAGAGGACAGGTGCCAAGAACAAGGAGGGCTGTAATTTGTGTCCCTGCTTGCATGAAGACAGATATTTCAGATCAGGTTTGCCCCTCCTGAGTGCAGGGATGATGCCACAGCCAGGCACCATCCCAGGCTTCAGCATCCCAAGGCAAAGCTGCCCAGCCCATGGGCACAATGCCATGAGCCAAGAGCATCCCTGCAGCACAGCACCAGCGAGATACCCATAAGCTCTTTCCTGGGATGATAAGGGGTTAAAAAAAAAAAACCCCAAACCACACAAAAAAGCTCAGCAGGCATGCCTGAAGGGGAGGATTAGAGAGAATAGGGCCATTTCTCAGCAAAGACTATGGCAACCTAAATAGAAAAGTAACATTACTCTCAAGACTGGGGCCCTTTCCCTTTACTCCTGCCCTACAATGTCACTATTGTTTTGCTGACAACTGGTAATTATCCCAAGCTGCACACACTGGTATTCCCACCCTTTAACCGGGAGGGATTTTGCAGCCGCCGACCCTCTGACACCAGCAAAAATTCACATACCAGAGAGTTCAAAGGGGGGGCGGGCTGGGAAGGCTGGGCAGCCTTGCGGGGGACGTCATTCACAGGGTCCCGGAGGGCGGGGGCTGGGAAGGCGCCTCTGGAGATCGGCAAATCCAAGCCCTGCTGAAGCAGGCTCACCTGCTGGGTGCACAGGACCATGCCCAGGTGGGGTTTGAGCATTGTCAGAGAAGGAGAGCTCAGAGCCCCTTCCAGGGCCTAAAGGGGCTCCAGGGAGCTGGAGAGGGACTGGGGACAAGGGATGGAGGGACAGGACACAGGGAATGGCTCCCACTGCCAGAGGGCAGGGATGGATGGGATATTGGGAAGGAATTGTTCCCTGGGAGGGTGGGCAGGCCCTGGCACAGGGTGCCCAGAGCAGCTGTGGCTGCCCCTGGATCCCTGGAAGTGTCCAAGGCCAGGCTGGACACTGGGGCTTGGAGCAGCCTGGGACAGTGGAAGGTGTCCCTGCCCATGGCAGGGGGGTGGCACTGGATGAACTTTAAGGTCCCTTCCAACCCAAACCTGGCATTCTGGGATTTGGGATGGTTTTGTTCCTGATGGCCATGCTTTGTGTCAGGGGGTCTTTTCTCATATCACCATCCCAGATGAAAAAATGTTCACATCCCAAGCATCCAAGTGTAAGCAGTGAATCTTTTCTGGAAACATACAAAAAAAACCCCCAAAACCCCAAAACCAACCCAAACCAACAAATAAACAAATAAACAAACAAACAAAAATTAAAAAACAACCCAAAACCAAAACAAAACAAAAAAACTTCACCACATAAAAACAAACCCCCAAAAATAATGCTATGGAAGCAGAGCTTGCCTTTCCTGCTTAAAAGTTCTGGGGAGCCAGGACCGCCAGGATGAGACCCTGCAGGCTGCAGCTGTCCTACTGCAAGAGGATGGGGATGAGTCAAATCCATAATTTTTCATTTACGGGATGGAGGAGTCACAGTCCCAACATTCCCTGCCTAACAGGAGTTCATCTTGGTGCCAGCCCCAGCTCAGATAAGGTGATAAAAAAACTCTGGAAACTGCCTCAAGATGGATTAAAACATTCCCATGGTCAAAATGTAGATTAATTTTTTTTTCTGCTTTTGCAGGCTGGTACAGGAGCCAGAAAGCCCAGAAAAAGTGCAAAAAAAACCCTTTTTTTTCCTGCCACATGCTGCAAGCAGGATGGCCAAGGTCAGAACAAGGCAGAGGACATACACAGCCTCCAAAGGACCCAGCTACAAGCACCAGCTCCTCTGGCATCTACTTAAATATTGCTATTTTATTTTCTTCTGCATTTTAATTACACGACCACAGAAGTTTCTTCCTAACGGGAATGCTGGAAACCAGTTTTTCCTGCAGCAAAGCCAATTCCACAAATACTAGCAGTGACCTGTAAAGTTAAAAAAAAAATCCCCATAAATCTTCCCTTCCTCGCAGCAGCAGCAGTGTCACTCGCAGGGATGGGATTTTATTTATTGTTGTTTTAAGCACCCAGGAGAAAAGAAAACGCTTCTAAAACCCCACTTAACCCGCTCCAGCTGCAAGGGGAAAAAAAATCCCACGTAGGCAGGAGCTACGCTCTGGGACTCCGGGCAAGCTGCAGCCTGTCTCCAGAGCACCCAGCTGGGATTTGGGGGAAGGAACCCCCCCTGCTCCCAGGCCCACAGCCTCGCCAGCTTTAGCCAGCTCCTCATTAAAGCGTGGGGCCGTTTGCAGGGCGCAGAGCCGGACTGCTGAGGCTCCAGCAGCTCCAACACAGCCTTGCTCTGGGACCAGCACCTCACTTTGGAGGATGCTGGAGCCTGCAGGAGGTCCTGGGGCTCCACTGCGAGCCAGCTCCTGGCTCCTCTTGTCACAACAGCAAGGATTAAACCCAGACTGTGCTCTCCAAACCCCTTTTGGCTCCTTGGCACCCTGCACTTGGGGACATCAGAGCTCAGCGGGATGAGGGAAATAGCAAAGCTTGCACGGCTCTTGGGAGAAACACTGGCTGGCCACTCCACAAGGAAAGAAGGCAGAAGAAAGCCCGGAAAGGGGCCACTGGGAAAGCAGAGGAAAGGCTGAAAAAGACTGAAATGGAACAATGTTATCAGGCAGCTGTGCCACGGATGTGGGGGCTCCGGATGCACAGCACCCACTGGGAGCCACCCATCGGATGTTTGGGTGCTGAGCTCTGGCACCGGCTGCACACAGGGCAGGGAGGCTCCACCAGTAACACCTGGAGGCAAATTGGGGCCATCAGGTGATTGAGCAGCAGCAGAGAGATAAAAAGATTAAAGAGCTGAATGAAGGAAATGGGAAGTATTTTTGCTCCCGACCCAAACAGACACATTTTTACTGGTGTTGCTGCCACCGAGGCTGACCCCGAGGCCAGAGGGATGTCAGGGGTTAACAGCCACCCCAGCACAGCTGGAACAGAGGGGGGCATGTCCTGGGAGACCCGGGTGCTGGGATACAGGGGATGTAGTGGGGGACCAGAGCACTGGGAGGCAAGGAATGTTCTGGGAGGGAGATCAGAGCATTGGGATCAGGGGATGCACTGGGATACCCATTTCCACTGTGAGAGTCAGATTTACACAGGCTGTCCCACGGTGCTGGTGTGGAGCATCCCACTCCAGTGTGGTCCCCAAACCAGGCCTGGTGTCCTTCTAGGGGCAGAAGTGCTTCACCAGCGGCCTGGGGTGGGTCAAACATCCACAAGCCTGTTCTACCACCAGTATTCTCAATTCTCCTGCTAATGTTTGGCACCGGGAGCCGCTGGCAGAGCCCGGGGCAGGCGCAGGGAGCGGGGCCGGAGCCCAGCCCACCTCTGGGGCTGCCCGGCCATGCAAAGCGACACATCCAGACCACCGGCCCGGGATGGAGCAGGATCCCGCCGATGCCCGCCCGCACCGCGGGTTAATCCCGTTGCTAGGACACCCGCAGGCGAAGGAATACAACACTTGTCGGATTAGAGTCTAGACGGGCTGACCTTTCCCTCCGCTGCCGAGGTGAAACCGGCCGAAAATCAGGCCCCGTTGGCTAAAAGGAGGGATTTTTGTCGCTGTCTAGGTGTTTGGTTTTGTTTCAGATGGGAGCCAAAGAGGGAGGGACATCGCTGTCGCTGAAAGAGTCATTTCACTACCTGCCGCCGGAGAGGGATGTGCAGGAGACTGGCCCGGGGCTGGAAACCTGCTGCCAAGCCCAGGCTTTGCCCAGCAACTCGGCTGACAAAAGAGCCTTTCATGAGAGGGGACGATGTCAACTCCGCAATTAGCAGGGGAAAAGAAAAAAGAGCCGAAGGAAGATTATTACCTCCAGCAGTTGCCTCTGGGGGCCCCTCTCCAGTGGCTTCCTTAACTCTTTCGGCTGAGCCCAAGGAGAAGGTGGGAAAGGAGCCATCAGTGTCAGCATCAGCCAGGGGCTGGCTAGAGGCGGGCTGGCAGCCCGGCCTTGAAGGATCCCATGAGGATTCCCATCCCCCTGGCACCCAGAGGGAGCCAGGCCCACGATCCCATTGCATCCTAGCTGGGAGGGAACTGCCTGATATCTCCAGCCAGCCCAGCACCAGGAGAATCCTGGTGGGATTAGACTCTGATCAAGAGCCCAGGCCAGCCCACTGGGTACCACACACGGCCATGGGGGATGCCAGGACACCCACACACCCTCCACCTCCATGGCCTGACATCACCATCTCCCCACCAAAAAGATGTGCCTGGAGCAGCTGCAGAACTAACAACTGGTTAATCAAATCCTGAAGTCTGAGCTACCTGGGATAGTGGAAGGTGTTCCTGCCCATGGCAGGGGGTGGAACGAGAGGAGACGGGCTTTGAGGTCCCTTCCAAGCCAAACCATTCAAAGAATCTACAGTGAAAGCCAAAAATCACAGGCGTGCTGCTGTCACACACCTCTCTCTGCCCACACTGCCAGGGGCTGGGACTTTCTCTTGCACCCTGATATCCAAGGGGACTTAGTGCCACCTGGAATCATTGCAGGTTTCTACTCCACCCGCTCCCACCCGTCAGTACCCCCCTGAGCCCCAGCTCCCAGCACGACAGGGCACTTCTCCAGTTTTGGAACCCAGCTGGGGAGATGCTGGCATCACTGATAGAGTCACATGATGTGTCCAGGGGTTCCATGTCACCCAAATGTCCCGGGTCCCCAGGATAAGGGTCCTGGTGCCTCTGGAAAGCATTTTGGGACCCCAGGGGAAGGAATAAGCTGTACAGATGCCTTCCCACCAAGCCACAAGTGAGCACCACCAGCTTATCTGGGGATTATCAAAAGTTGCTTTTTATCCAAAAGTCAAAAATCTCCAACTCAATTAAGTTACAGACTAACGAGGAGGGTGGAAAAGAATAAATTGGTTTGATTACCGTGTTTTCCAGAGGGAAGGCAAATGGCTAATTTAGGAGTTATAAACTCAGAGGTAGCTTCAAGGACCATTGGGCTCTCAGAGATTTATGCCAGTGGTGACAGTGGGAAGAGCATGGGGATGGTAATGCTGGGTTCCAGGTGCCCCGGCTCCTATTCCCACCCTGGGCTGTTTGAGCAGACTCCCACAACCCGGGGACATGGTCAGAGGAACAGCCAGATCCTACAGTCCCCAGGGGAGGAGGAAACCAGCAGACTGAGCTTGGGAATAAAATAAAACTACAATAAAATCCACTAATGACCAATTTCCATCATAGAAAAGGGCTGGGAGGCAATGCCAAAAAAAAGCAATAAAAATTCCGCAAAAGCAACCTTTTTAAGACACGGGATGTTCTGGACCAGATGTTGCTTGCTGAGAAAGCCCCAGTGCCGGGGCTGCTGCTGCCAAACAGGGCTGCTGCTCAGAGCCAGGAGCACAGCAAGCCTCTGGAGCCTCAACCCTGGAGCAGCCCCAGCCCACAGCCCAGGGGGTGTCAGTGTCCTGCTTCATTCCAACACTCCTTAGGAAGTCAAAGCCGTCCACCTTTGCGTGGTGGGAACCACCCTTTCACCCCCAAAGGGCTGATTAACCACACTCACGATTTTTTGCCCTCAAGCCCCTCCCTGTCTCTCCCAGTGGTTCCAAATCCATATTAAGGCAATGCCAGAGCCCCTGGTAGCTGCACAAATTTCCAAACCATTTTCTAACCCTGTTTAGCTCCTTGTGCTTCAGTGATATCTTTGGCAACAAGCTCCCCAGGCTAACCAAGCCCGACACTAAAAGCCACACACGCTGCTGCTACTGTGTGCCTTCCTCCACCCACAAAGTCAGGGACTTGTTCCCAATCCCCAGGATTTAAGGGGACTTAGCACCAGCTGAAATCATTGCAGGTTTCCCCTGCATCACCTCCCACCCATCAGCAGGACAGGGCACGTCCTCCCAAGGGCAGCAGCACCGGTGCTCCACGCACATCGCTACCCAAAGGATGAGGAATGTGGCTGGAGGACAGGAGAGCCAGGGAGAGCCCCCCCACATCTGGCAGAGAGGAAACTGGGATGTGAGGTGAGGGGGACCTCATCCATCATGGAACCTCACAGAGTGGTTTGGGTGGGAAGGAACCCAAAAGTCCCACCCCCTGCCATGGACAGGGACATCTTTCACTCTCCCAGGGTGCTCCAAGCCCATCCAACCCGGCCTAGAACACTTCCAGAGATCCAGGGGCAGCCATAGCTTCTCTGGGCACCCTGTACCAGGGCCTCACTGGGAAGAATTCCTTCCCAATATCCCATCCAACCTTCCCCTCTATCAGTGTGAAGACATTTACCCTTGTCCTGTCACTCCAGGCTCATGTAAAAAGTCTCTCTCCCTCTTTTTTATCAGAGGATGCAGCCTTGGATGAGTCCTCGCCCCTGGCTCTGCATGCTCCTGCCTCCTCATAAAGAAGTGGTGACATCCCTCCCAGGAGCAAAGCCAGTTTCCCAGCAGCACAGTTTTTTCTGCTCAGGGAGTTTTTAAGCCAGGCAGTGACGCTTGAAGCAGGATTACAAAATGTTTTCTCCAAGGGCTTGGATTTGCTGCTTAACAGCACCCAAGTTTTATCGCCATAAACACTGGAAGGAGAGGTTAGTCCAGCTGCAGGCCAAAATAAATAGGGAGCAGTGTCACTGAGGCTGCTCTTCAGAGCGAAAAAAACCCACCCTGCTTCTCCAGAATATGGAAGTGTATGGGCAGGTGACAGGGAAGAGCAGCTCGCCATCCCTCCAGGGACACGCAGCAGCGGGGAGGGAGCTCCCAGGCACTCACGCCACTGGGCTAGCAGACACCACATGGAAACCTAAAACCAAGGCAAGAGCTCTGGGAGAATGCTGTGGATGGACCAAGTTCAGGTACAAAGCTGGGGAAGTAAAGGAAAACTTAGGATTAGGGCTTGAAAAGATTGTGTGCTTCAGTGGAAGCAAACTCCTGCCAGGGAGCACAGCCACTCTGCATGAACCTTTTTTAAACCTAATTTCCAGCCCCAAATCACCACCCAAGCACAGCCACTTCCTGCCACCACCTCCTTGGGACAGGCAGGAGGGATGGGATCCACCTGTCAGGATGATGGACCAGGAACTCAGAGGTGCTGCAGGGAGATGCTCGCAGCCTTGTCTCCTTCCAACTGCTGGCAGCCTGGGCAGCTCCCCCTCCCCAGCAGCTCCCACGGCACAGATAAGATTTTGCAAACAGCAGTCCTGCCAGCTGATAAGGAGATGAAGAGCCTGAGGAGCTTCTGGAGCACAGCATCCTCCTCAGCCCTGCTGGGAACCTCAGTGGTCAAATGACACTGTCAGAGCTGAGAGATGCCAACCCTGCCCGAGCCAAACCCACAATGCTGGGTGCTGCCCACAGCCAATTCCCCCATGTCTTTTGAAGAAATTCCTAAAATAATGCTAGGAAAGCTCTGATGCCCCTGTCAAACCCCACCAGGTGCTGACACCAGAGCAGTTGTGTCACAGGCTGTAAATCACTTTGCACAGTGATTCCTTGTGAGGAATCCCAGCCAGAAGGACCCACAGCCCCCCGGGGAAAGAAATTATCAGGAATGAGCCTCTCAACCTGCAGCTCCAGCACGTGTTGTCCATAACAGTGGGAGGAGGCAGCTTGAATTCCCAGGTGCTGCCTGCACCCTCAGCAGCAGCACAGCAGAGAGCTGGGGCTGCTTTTGGGGCTCCTCCCACCCCAAACTGAAGAACAGAAATTCAGTGTGAGAGAAGATAACAGAATCATGGAAGCATTACAGTTGGAAAAGACCTCCAAGATCATCAGATTCAACCACAAACCCAGCACAGCCAGTTCCACCATTAAACCATGTCCCCAAGAGCCACACCTACACATTTTTCAAACACTTCCAGGGATGGTGATTCCATCACTTCCCTGGGCAGTCTGTTCCAATGCAGACTGCTTCTACCACCAAACTGGGGTGGCCAGGCCAGCAGATCGCCCCTATCCAGGGACCTGGCACAGGATTGCCCCCCAGGAATGGGGATTTTCCCAGCGTCTGACCCAGCCCATGCTTGGGGTCACTCATAACCCTATTTGTGATTCCCCCCACACTCGCCAGACCAGACCTGTAGCAGCATCCCCACACTATTCCTCATGGCTATGTGCCCTTCCTGAGGAATCCCAGAGATCCAGTGATAAGAGGCCAGCCCAGCTTGGGGCTGGTAAGCCCCCAAATTTGCAAGGCAGGCAGATAAACAGAAAGGTTATCTCCATGCCAGGACAGCCTTTGGAGCAAACATTCCCCAGAAGCCATCACAAAGGCGGGCTGGCAGAACAGGCCCTGCAGTCCTTGGACATTGAACCAAGGGAAGGAGGGGGGGAAGAAAAAAAAGAAAAGAAGGAAAAAAAGCCACACCAACCCGCTGAATTCCTTTAAAACCCGATCTGCAGCCTGCCTTTGGGAGACGGCCAAGTCAGCTGGGTGAGACGGGCACCTCCCTGCCAGTGGTGACCGGTTCCCCCCAGCACTCATCCCCTCTGCATGCCCTGGGGAACCTCCTGGGAGCCCCCAGCGTGGCTGCCCAAAGCTGGAGGATGCACCTGCAGCTCAGCAGAGGGTCCTGGCTGGCCCTGAGTGCCAAGGATGCTGATGGAGACGATGGGAAGGGCATGGATAATTCTGAGTACCCACTATTAAAGCAGTGCCCGGCCCTCCAGCTCAGCTTGGCTGCACTGGACAGTCTCCAGGGACCTAAAAAAGCCAATTCAGGATTTCACATGGGAACGATGTTCCCGTCTCTGCAAACCTCCAAGGGGAGCTTTGTTCCCGCAGTCCCCGTGGAGGCACCCACGCCACTGAAAGCAGCGTCATAAATGCAGGCCAGGGCACTTGGAGAGCTTCTCCCAGTGTTCCCAGACGTGCTCTGGGCGTGCTGGGCATCCCCACTGCCCCAGCCAGCCTCCTTCCCTCCACAGCTGATCCCGCTGCCCACAGAGCAGCGCCAGAGCTGTTCCTAGATGACACAAATCCTTGCTCCAGTAAATAATCCACCAATTTCATGGCCGACTTCCAGTTTGCCTGTACCTGGGGATGCCACTAACAGAAATGTCGTGCCCAGCCTGGGACAGCAGAGAGGGACACGAGTGATGCTTCACACCACGCTGGCACCACTACCCCAGAGAAAATCCACTGTATCCTTGTTTTTGGATTGTCATTTGCAGCTAAGCTGCTTTGGCAGTTGGGGTTCCTGGGATCCAAGTGGGGGCTCCCTGTGTCAGCCGTGGCTGTTCCCGCCTCCCAGCACTGGGCACGCATCCAGAGACGGGCTGCAAGGGGAGGAGGGCTTTCATCCCGCCTGGCAGCCGGCAGGAAGCTTCCCTGTCAGGGAGGTAAAGTTCACCAGAAACACAGGCAGTGGGAGAACCGGCCCGTGTGCCTCGTGGGGAAAGAAGGGCTGGAGAGCTGAGTCAGCACTGAATTCCCCTCTCCCGGTGCACCAGCAGCTTGAGAAGTGGGATGTTACAGGGAGCCCCGAAGGCAGGGAAAAGCCCAGAAGGATGTGGGAGGTGTTGCATCCCCAGGGCACAGGCTCGAGGCTCCCGACCACTCACAACACTTCCAAGGACATGCAGCCCCAGGGAGGATTTGTGGAGAAAACGCTAACACCTAGAGCACGGCCACTTTGGGGCAACGCCATCCCGCCTGTCCCACAGCCAGCACGGACCTGACAAACCACTTTCCTCCCAGGGAGCTGTAGTCAAGGATTTCCCCAGCATCCCGGGCCGCTGATGGGATGGAGCACACGGGACCCCCCGGGCTCGGGAGCCACAAGGGATGTGGCCATCGAAGGAATCACCCCCAGCTTCGGGAATCACGACTGGGCGCAGCATTTGGCTCGAGGGGAGACTCCGGCCCCATTCCTACTGGGGAGAGCCTCCCAGGCGATGGGGGACTTCAGGACAGGGAGGAGGTATGGGACCCTGAGTACGGCGGCAGACACTCCCCTCCCCAGCATCCCGCAGCATCCCGTGCACGTTACCCGGCTCCTGGGAAGCAGTGGGGACCAGCAGGACAAAGAGCCCGAGCAGCAGCCGCGGCGGGGGGCACCTGCGGGAAGGGAAGGGGAAAGAGAGGTCACTCACCCTCCTGCCGAATGCGGGGCGCCCCCCGGCCCCCAGCTCCTCCCGCGGTCACAGCCGGGACCCCCAGACTCGGCGGCTCCAGGGTCTCGGTACCCCCCAGCCCCTCGTGTGCCGGGGCACCAGCTTCCCGCGATACCCGTGCCCCCCAGCCCGGCGACTTCCCGGTCCTGGTGCCAGCCTTCCCCGGTGTCCCCGCGGTACCGGTGCCCCTGGGATCCCGCCACGGTTACATCGAGGACCCCTCGCCCCCCAGGGTCCCGGTGCCTCCCTCCCCGGCGGCTCTGCACGGCGGCTCCGTGATTCCCGCACTACCCGTGCCTCCCCCATCCCCGATGGTTCCAGGGGCCCGGTGCCCCCCGCAGCCCCGGCGCTCACCCCGTGCGCATGGTGCCGGCTCGGCTCGGCTCGGCTCGGCTCGGAGCGGCGG
>VYZP01012305.1:398-24727 GCA_013400635.1 Hypocryptadius cinnamomeus
ACTACTGTGGAAAACTCCAACAAGTGTGGGATACTTCCCTTTCACTGCTTTTTCATGGATCTAGGAAATTATCTTGCAATTTATAGCAAAACACTATTGACAGATGACCACTTTTCCTAACCACCATTTTCCCTGTTTTTCTCTGCTGAATTGTTTGTAGGAGCTATGAGAGACTCCTTATGTAGAAATAAGGCTTTGTCATGTTTTGAAATATTATATTATAAGATGTGCCTTTCACTCCAGGGAATGTATATTTCACTGTAAGGGGAAAAGATGCCAATATTGGAAGTCTACTTACCTACATGAAGACACTCATATTGTCCACAATTCTGAAATTAATGGCTTAGCAAATGCCTCATGCAACTATCTACTTCACAGATCAATAGAGACACTCCAGTTCTTGCTTGTAATCTTTTTTCCTACCTCAGGACTTCATTGTGAGAAAAGGTCATTTAGCATTTTGCAATGAACTAGATGAGATTTCAGCTGCTTCTCTGTGTGTTGATCTGCAGTAATTTATTACATTTAACATGCTCAGATAAACTGATGAGTCATGTTGCTTTGTTTCATGAGGAAAATGTGTAGTTTAAGCAGATACTAAGTACCACATTTTCATAGATATCCTGATAATTTGGAAGAAATACATAGCTGCCAGGCAAATGTTAATTTTTGTCATGGCACCTGCAATTTTGTCATCCGCATTACAAAGGCTAAAATTAATAGGTGAAAAGTAATTTTTTTTAGAAAGAGAATGTTTTTTGACAGTGAGTCCAAAGTTTTCAATTGTTCATTATTCTCATAATTGCCTCATTTTTAAATTGCCATTTTATTTCCAGATAAAGATTATTGAAGTCCAACTAGATCCCTTTGTCTTTACTAAGACACTAACCTTGCTCCGTCTTTTTCAGATCTTCACATTAAACATTATTCTCTACAGAGAGGGATTACAGGGTATTGTGCCTACAGAAACTACACATAGATCACACAGATTTTGATAATCCAGAGGCCTGATTATGACTTTATTTTTACATATAGAATTGCTCAGTCATATCATAATTACTTTTATAATATTGTAAATAACTTAAAACATCTTAAAGGGTTCTCTGTAATGAGGATTTTCCAGGTATTTGTTCATTTGTGTGACCTTTTAATGATTCATGATTTTTTGTATCATTTTTATAGCAAGTGAACTGAACACACTGTTGTCAATTATGTTCACCTAAGGAGATAAAGATCCATAAAACAGTTCTTCTTATAAGTCTCAGGGACACATTGGCTTTGTTAGCAGCAGCATCGTGCTGGGAGATCCTGCTCATTTGGGTTATGTACCATGAACTCTTTATTCTCTCCAAAACTACTGCTTTCCAACATAAAAGCTTCTGTATTGTAAATACATGTTTTAATTCTGGATTCATTTCCTTTGGGTGTTTTAAATACCTTGTGTGGCGCTGCTCACAAAAAGTTGCGTATTTTTCTGACATTTTTAACAATCATATGACTTCTAAATATCTTCTTTATGTCAATCCTAATACATTTTGTTCTTTAAATGATTGTTCACATGGACATTCACACTGGCAGTGCACATAAATGAAACAATTTAAGTTGGGTACATTTGAATCCCGTGTGTCACTGTATTCTTCCCCCTTGCTTTACTGTGCTCAGGTTATAATGGAAAGGTGTGGTCACTGTCTTTAAGATCTTCTTGGGAGTCTGGCAATATTGGGACTTTTCTAGAAGTTGATGTCCTTGTCCATGGCCTAGTTAGATATTACTTCCAACTCTTTTTAGATTGTAAATCATTTACCTTTCTCTTTTTGTAATGTTCTCTTTTTTTCTGCATTCCAAACCCCTACCTCCCTTTAGCAATTTTCTGGATCTGAAAGGCTTCATACTGTAGGAAAAACTATTAGGAGAGAACACAACTCTGCAAAATATACTATTCCCAGGTGTTTTCAACCAAAAGCACGTGCCAAGTGGTAGATGTCAAGTATAGAAGCCCCCTTCTAGGAGCTCAGCTGGTTGTGTTCAAGACTAACTTCTTTCTAAGATCTGCTATGAAAGCTGTAAGAACTTAAAGAGTACAGTCTCCTCACTCCTTCCCTTAGGAGTTGCTTTTTGCTAGGGCTGTCACCCCTGAGGTGCACTGCAGCTGCGCTGCAGTCATGTCAGTGCCTTCTAACTTGTCAGTCTGGACCCCAACCCACAGATTTGACTTGCTGAAGAAAAACCCTTTCCTCCCATTTGGAGTGGTTGTTGGATTCACCTGTTTGTGCTCCAAGATGGTATTAGGAAAATTAATCTTTTCCCATAGGTCACCAGGCTTCTCTTCAGGCAATCCCATTTCTCCCTGGGGTTTTGGTAAGAATGTTTTATTATATTTTAGCTTTCTTTTAAATAAAAGGTCTCTCAGATTGAAAGGAATGTGAATTTATATGGGGTGGAAAGGGAAGTGATGTGGGCATGGTGATACTGTTAGTCTTGGAGCTAAAAGGTGCATGTCCAACCTCAGATGTGTGGGTATATG
The DNA here is from genome assembly GCA_013400635.1 of Hypocryptadius cinnamomeus. NCBI lineage: Eukaryota > Metazoa > Chordata > Aves > Passeriformes > Zosteropidae > Hypocryptadius > Hypocryptadius cinnamomeus. The sequence continues at coordinate 2,923 of VYZP01012305.1, forward strand.
CACACCTACAGAATGGTTGTGTACAACAGCTCTCAGAGTGTAGGGATGTTGAGGAAAATAGTTTTTTTGTTAAAAGCATTACATTTGTTTGTTCTTCCAGATTATCAAGTAGCTTTCTGGAAACTTGTGTTGTCTCAGGCTTGCTACACAAAATATTCGACATAAAAATATGTTTCTCACTAAATTGCATTTAGAAATCTGCCAGGAAGCTCGATTGCAAGCCATTCAATCTGTGCTACTGTGCTAATTTTTAAACCAGAATGTTGTATAACACTAAATCATATGTTTGTATAAATTTAAATTATCACATGAACAGTCATTATCGTTGACAAATGTCCTCTTGTTAAAAAAAATAGTCTGATTGCCTCATTAAGGGAAACAAACCCAAGAATTACAGCTGCATTGGTTCATGAGGTAGTTCCAGTTGAAATGAAGCTTTGTGCATTATTATAGGTGAAAGCAAATGTGACATCTTGATGAAAATTAGACTTTATTAAAATGCAGTAGTGGTGACATCAAACACCTCTGAACTTCCTCTCTGTGTATCTCCTTATTTCACTGAAACCTGACACTTGCTTTCTAAATCCTTACCAGAGCCACTAATGAATTCTTTCCGGCCTCCTCCTCTGGTTTTAATGTGTTTTCAGATGGCAGCGATTCAAAAAGAAATAAAAAGGAAAAAGAGAAGTGAGAGAGAATGCTAAAGTCCACAGGCTTAACTATTTACAACTTTTACTTTCATCTCTTTTGTATCTACTGAAACCTATTTTGTGAACTTAATTTGTTCCTTTTAAAATTTGTGTCTAACTAAATGTTTAAAGAATTTTCATGACCAGAATTGGAAGTGTAGAGTAGACGCTACTAGATCTGTTTTCAAAATACAATTTTGAAATACAAAATACAATAGAAGGCTTTATTCCTACATCAGAATGTTTTTTGTACAATATTTAGAAAGAATAATAGAAAAATAAGTCTCAAATGTGAAGAGGTGACTTCATCTTTCTCCTTGCTTGGAGGCCCAGCATACTGGGTAGAACCCAGAGTACTTGAAACATCCTCAGGAAGTGTCTGTCTTAACTGTCTCTACAAAATCTGGAGCTTCTGTACCTTTCCTAGATGGTGTGTTCCATTCTGCTTTTATCTTTGGGGAATATTTTCCCTTTTGCCCAACTTTATAAGCCACAATTCAATCTAGGCCTGTGAATTGCATTGGATATATATAAAGTTTATTCCTTTTCTCTTTACTAGAACCTTATGTGTGCCTGAAGGCAATTGGCCCCTCTCAGTTGTTGCTAAAGTGATAAAGTAAGTGCTAAAGGCAAACAGCCCCAGTTTCTTCCACTGTGGCTTGTAGGACATGTTTTCTTGGCCTCTGATATTTTGTATTGTCTAACTTTCTCCAGCTGGCCCATGTGATTTTCTATAATGCTAAATACTTTGGCAGCATTATAGGGTTTTTTTGAGTACAATTTGACATTTCAGAGGACGAGGATCTTGGAATATAATGTGCTATTGTCCTTTCACCTTTGCATTTCCAAAAGTTTGTTTAAAAATCAAATTACTGGAGGTCAGATAGAATCCCTAATTAAATCAGTTCCATTGTCTACCAGTGCTGGACTGGAACTGTCTCCACGGTTTCATTTCTCTTTGACCACTACATTCTAGCAGTTTTCCTGCTTTTAGAGTGTAGTTGCATAAGCCACCATGCACTTAATTAAAATAGAGAAGTGATTTTTCCTTATTTGCTGTAACCAAAATCTAATACAAATATGTATAATATTTTTTTCATCTAAAGTGGTGCTTTGAACAACTGCAATTTAAAATGGTTTCATATTTTAAATATTATTAATATAATTCAGCTGTCTGTGTATGATATTAAACTGATCTAAGAAAAAAAACAAAATAGCTGCAACACTGATGCCCTTTAGTCAATTACTGGGAAGTCTGCAAGACCCCTCAAATCTTGTACCTTGGAATTGCAAGAAAATATGTTCTCCCCGCCTCTTTGTAACTTTACATTCCTCCTTAACACAATGTAGTGTTTTCTTTTTGCAAGTGTTTGTGTTTGAAGGCTCTTCCAGTCTAATTCTGTTGGCTGTGTAAGAGTCTTCTCCTTCCAGCTATCGTGCATTTGTGGCTGCTGTATTTTAATAAAGTGACTGTTGCTTTTCTCCTGTACTGTTATTTATATCCAGTGCAAGTGTTTTCTATTTTACACTAAGTAATGAAATCTGATGGAGCAAAGAATTGCAGCTGACTTTTTCCAAATTCATCACTTTGAGTACCCCGGACCATCCTGTAAATAACTTCATTGAGGAGCATTCCTTTTCCTGTCATTTGCATTTGTACATCCTTAGTGTTTCTCGGATGTTCTCGTTAAAATGATCTCAAAAGGAATTTTATACTCTTAAATATTCCATTTCCTTCTTTCATGTCTCTCTCTGCCAGTAAATAGGTGTCTTCTACAATGCTTCCTTTCATCTCTTGGGACAGGTCCTACATTCCTCATATATATCTCTTCTTTGAAAGTACATTTTATTTCCTGTACAATCTTTCACAGATACCTTTTGCCCTATGAAAACTTTGACTGGTTTACTCTTTGAACAAATAGAAGTTTGACTTCTACTACTGTATGTATTTTGTTTGTTTAATCAGAGTAGTTTTTAAATATTTGTGAATATCTGACATGCAGTCCTGTTCAAGCTGTATTCAGCATCCTTATTCCCTCATATTTGTAGACAGCCGTTCAATAACTCAAAAATGTACAATGACCTGCCTGCTACTCCTCCCTTGATAGTCTGCACAAAGAAGGATAATATATTTTGAAAACAGTGAAATGCAAAAGATAAGGTCCTAACTACTGAATGTTCTCAGCCTCTCCTTGAGTATGAGGGACTGCTCATGAAATATGAGAGAGATAGTATATTTATCTATGGCAAATTTAAAAACAGCAGGAGGTATGGGCTGGGTGAATGTTATGGGCCATGGTGTGTTGTGGGTCATGCTACAGCAGGCATAAGCTTACTAGGAGAAAATTTTTAAGCTAAGTTCCTTCTCAGTTCTTTAAGCTAATCGTAGAAGTCCTGTAAGTAAGCCTTGAATTATAGCTGAACACTGTCTGTGAACATCCCTGCATGGTTAAAACAAGGTAAAGAAACTGAAAACAAAAGTATATGCCTATGAAAAAGTGGAATAATCTTAGGCAGATGCTTCCCCAGTGATCTATCTGAGTGCAAGAAAATGTATGACCCAGTTACTTAATGAACCAGAATTGATGTTGCATTTAACCAATTTTGATATCCTCAAATCCCGTGGCACACTTTTTCAACTCAACTGCATGAGGTGTGAAAAATAATTTCCTTTTGGCTGTTTTAATTATTGACTGCATAGTTTTATTTTGTGACTGTCAGTAAGTCTCAGATAGTCTAAAGCTCAGATTACTGTGCGCCTGTTTTAAAGTTTCTTCTTCCTTGCTACTTTCATTGGATTTTTCAAGTTCAGTAGTTACCAGTTTTCTCATTATAGGTCATCAAATGTGACTGCTCAAGCAGTAAGACAGTGCTAAATTTGTGTAGCCTTTTTAAATTTTCTGCTTTTAGCAGCAGTACTGTATTGATGACTTTACACAGGATAATAAATTTTCAGGCTCTAATGGTGCCTAACAGTCCCAACCTTTTTTTCAACACTGAATACGAAGTTTCCTGTAGTATTTAGAAAAAAGTATAATATTGAGGTGGTTTAGCCATGGCCCACAGCCAAACATCTACTGAGTTGCTCACTCATTGCCCCCCAATCCCAGCAGGAAAGGGGGAGAAAATGGGGGGGAAAAAAAAACAAACCAGGAATGGGAAAGCCTATAGATCCAGACAGGGAAATCATTTACCAATTACCACTGTGGGAAAAAAAGATTTAATCTCCTGACAATAAAATAGTTTGGGCTACTTGGAGCAAAAGAGACAGATAATAAAGCCTCATCTTTCCTCCCACCTTTCCCAGGCTCAACTTCACTCCTTCACTCCCAGCTCCCCTACCCTGTTCAAGCAGGATGGTCAGTACATAGGAGCTCCTCTCTGCAGCTGCTGTTTCGTCCTCGTGGTTTTCCTCTGCTCCAGTGATGGCTCTCCACTGGCTGCAGTTTCATCAGGAATACCCATCTGGTCTGGAATTGTTCTCCACGAGCTGTAGCATGGATGTCTGCTCCAGAATGGAGCTTTTCCTCCTCTGCTCATCTTGGTGTTCCCTCTGCTGGATCTTGATCCTTTTTTTCCTCCTCTCTCTGGTTTTTCCTGTCCTTCACACGCATTTCCCTGGAGATACCACCAGCTTTGCTGATGGACTCGGTTGTGTTCAGCAGTGGATCTGTGGCAGAGCTACTGACCTCTGTCCCCAGAGGCCACCTCTGCAGGTCCTCAGCTTGCCACCCGTGCCCATTGGAAGCAGAGGTCTCACAGAAGGGGCACAGGGACCGTAACAGCTGCAGGTGGGGCTGGCTGGAAGGGAGCTATTGGTGACAGCTCTTTGTACATGGTGTTACATGCCTTGTGAAACCATGGCCTCAGTCCTCTGAGACTTTCCTTCAGCTATTCCCAGCCCCATCTTTCTCCTGGTTAACTTGGTTTCATCAGAAAAGAAAATGGCCCCTTTAATTTTTCTTGCTCGTTTTGTCATTTTGCTCTAAAACCTGTTCTACTCCAGCGTTAATTTGTATCAACCTCTTTGATTTGTACCCCAGAATTAATTGTTTTGCATCTTCCCAATTCCTTCTTTTTGGAAGGAGCATATAATTACATAGTTTTTATGAGTCTTTCTGCAGTATATTTCAATCTTTGGCCTCCCAGCTCTGTGTTAAACTCCTTGAGAACAAAAATCCTTTTTTTTCTGTTGCTCAGATAAACAAAGTTTCTCCAGAACTTTTTCATGTTTTTTAATGATTTCATACTCTTCTCTATTCCTAATATTTGAAAGGAATGTCAGATTTGGAAGGGTGCCTTTCTCCAGTTACATATATTTGATCTTTAGAAATGCTCTAGCCGGAGTAAATCCTGACACCTGCCTTCCTTCCGAAATCTGAACTTTATTGGCTACTGTGATCTTTCAAATGTGAGAGGACTGAGGGAAAATAATGTTATAAATAGGTCTTGTTAAATTCTCTTTGCTTTATAGGTCACATCTGGTTTTGTTTGTGAGTCAGTCCGTCACAGATACCTTTAATAATGCCCTTTACAGCATTGAAGGGAACCCTCAGGCAGCCCAGGGCTGATAATGCTGCAACAACTGTGGCTGCACGTCTTTTTTTACGTAATTAAGAAAAAGGCCTGGTGCTCACAGGGATTATGTGCAGCTCTAACCCTCTCCACACTGACAACGCTCTTTAAAAGCACAGTTACAGTGAAGAGATTTACTCCAGGGGAGTAACTCCTCATCACTGATTTTGAAGTGTAGGGATTGCTGGGCAAAATCTGTCTGTGAAGAATGGAATTTTAAATTGATAATGACTTCACTTTCCATATTTACAAAAAAAAATTTTAAATTGTGTCAGTAGTCTTTCTGCATTTTTAAGTTATTCTTCCAGGTTATTTTAAAATACATTCTTCCAGAGACACCATACAGTAAGAAGGAACATTTGTTTACTGATACCATGGGGAAAAAATACATTCAGCTTGTTAAAGGAGTTATAAAAATAGAAAGCAAGAGTTAGTATGCCTGGTGCTGTTATTGTGACATGCAAATACTTTGCAAATATGTCCAAGGATTTCTGAGGTTTTCATTATTCTAACAAGATAATATAATCAAAATCACAAGCCTTTGGTTTTCTTTTTATACCAGCTTTTCAGGTTAAGCCTTTCTTTTATACATACCCATTTCTTACTCTAATAATATATGCCTTCCTAATGAGAGTTGATTGCTTATCTTGTGTGTGCCCTGTGATAAAGTTTCTCTCTATTTTCCTCATTTTGTATAAACTATAGGCCTCATTTTTCTTTCCCATATGCATTTTCTGGAGTTCTTCTGAGTTAATGTGTGCATCTTCAGTGAGTTTGAGGAACAAACAGTATGTCACAACCCAATTTAGAATCAGTAGCATATGAATAACATATTGCTCTTAGCTGAAGCCCCATTGATTTTTGCATATAAAATGCAATTAAATATTATTGTTGTTGTTATGTTTTTGTTCAAACTCTGTGCAAGGATTCTTAATTATGCCAACAGACTATCATTAAAAAGCTGTGTAATGCTATAAATAGATGTACTATAACTTACTCACATAAATCACTGCACCACAGTTTCTTTCTAATTTTTTTCATTCAGTTAAAATTTTAATTTAGCCATTAAAATACAGAAGCACCTTGTTGCATAGCATGGAATATATTAGCATTTTAAAGATATGACTGTCTGAAGGTGAGTTAGTTGACAAGTATAAGGAATATGAATGATGATGCACTGAAAAGGAAGTGGCAGAACTGTAATAATAATATGCCTGTAATGCAAGCGTGGATGCAGTAGGTGATTCTCGGGAAACTCTGATTACAGTTAAATAGAACCACGCATGTTTGGGATGTAAAATGCAGGCAATTGTAAAATCTGCAAAATTTTGGCTATACTGTCTGAGACATACTATAAAAAATAGAATCAAGTCAGCTTGATGCTGGTGGAGACTTTGGTAAAAAAATTGTGTAGGAAAACAACTATCCATTTTGAGAAAGAGAGGACTTTTCTACATTATGATGAAAATGTAGAAGCCACCTGATAAATGTCTGTTAGTCATAGTGAGAATTTATGGTGACTTCCAGAAAAAGCCATCCTATTATTTTCTATGCCAGTAGGAGTAAACTAAGTACTTAGAATTGCAGTGACAAGGTAAAAAAGTCCATGCTGTGGAAATAGATAAGGACTTCAGCCCTTTTGGGATCTTACCTAATCCATGAAGCAGGACAACTAGACAATTGTGGACTGTGAAGAGCCATGAAAAATACAGTGAACCTGTCTTGAACTTGGGATGGAGGAAGCTGAAGGACTGGCCACGATGTATGCCACTACTGAAAGTACATTGCAAGTTTTCAGAGGAGATTCAATATCCTTTTAAGCCTCAAAATCACATTAAAATGTGGTCCTGCTCACTGACATCACTGTTAAAATGAAGAAATCCCTAACAGCATTCAGCATATACCAAAGGGTTTTTATCCTCCACAGGTGTCTCTAAAGCTTCTGAAGATGACTGATCCTGACAGAGCATTACAATGGATCCCTCAAACTTGTTCCAGAAAGCATCAGGTTTATCATTAATTGATCCAGTTTAGTGATAGTTCTCAGATTTAAAAACGTGAAGATATGCAATCCACATTGAAAATAACTGAGACATTCAGAAAACCCTAACTAAATTTAAATTTAAATCCTAACTAAAAGTTGTGGTTCAGGGCCAAAGAGGAAACACATCTTCACTGAGAGGGAAAAACAAAGGATATTGTAACTGAAAAGTTTAGCTTTAGTTGTCAAGAAATGCACAAACTCACTTGCAGTATGGTGGCTTTTCTTAAATGATGCTGGAATTTCAACCTCTTTACATGGGTAGGTAATAAGACACATTTTTAAGAAGCAGGGAAGGAAATAAAATTATATTATAAGATTGATATATGATATGAAATTATATGATTGATATGATATGATTGATATGATACGATGCAAGTTTTTCATTCCATGGAAATGTGTGCTTGAGTTGATCATGTGATTGATTAGCCCAGCTTTACTGAATAAATTGGTTTCTTGGTCTGGAAAGCCACATACTAAAAATAAAATGCACTTTAAAGAGGTTTTTATTTTTTGAGATAGGTTTGGTATTGGGAACATTCTGGTATCAGCTGCAGGGTAGGTGCAGTGAGAGCTGCTTCTGAGCCAATAACTGTGTTAACAGCGACGCAGGGTTGTTTACCCTTCAGTGAAAGATGTGCTCTTGAGCAGATTAACAAACAGCCCTGCAGGGACTGCTGTAACCCCACTGTACCCATCACTTTGTGGTAATTATAACTGGTGCAGTTGCCATTGTATCCCCATTGCTACATGTTCCTAGCTTGTCTTGTATCTGATATCCCTGTGCAGGGCAATATCTGTGCAGGAGAATTTGCTTATTTTTTAACAAAAGGAAGGTTTTAGCCTTTCAGCTGTTGAGCCAGGGTGTTAATTCCTTTTTTCAAAGGGAATAGACTTAAAACCATAGAATGGTTTGAGTTGAAGGGACTTTAAAAATCTTCTATTTCCAAGCCCCCTGCCACAGGCAGGGATGCCTTCCATTAGACAAGGTTTCTCAGAGCCCCATCCAGTGTGGCCTTGAATGATGCAGGATAACTTATATTTGGTATATGTAACATCCATTGTTGAAATACACTGCATTATTGAAATGAACAGGTTTTTTCCATACATAGATAGATAGATATAGAAAAAGAGTAGTCTTATTACATGAGAATGAGAAGATGACATGGTAGGATTTTGTTATTTTATGTTTTGATTTAATTTTAGTTTTATTATGTGAGTCACAGATTTAAGAATTTGGAAAAATACAAATTTCAGACATTCTGTCATACCTGTGCCCTTTGAACTTGTAAATTGGTATGCACTGCTTAATTGTATATAGTACAAATAGGAGAAAGAGTTAGGCACTCACTCAGAAAGCTATCTGTAGTCATGCCTTAAACACACTGGTTACCTACTCTTGTAGGCAACTTTTGTAAGTCATCTTGGGTGCATTCAAGTACCCCTTCATAAGGAATATATATAAAAAGAAATAGTAAATGCTTTAAAGGAAGACTGTGTTGTGTAGCTTTCCTGCTTTGTGTCCTTGAAAATTTATAAAAATGTTAAAAATCAATCATAAGAAAACTGGTTTTCCTCCACCACTGAAAAAAAGTATTCATTTAGTTTGTTCTAGATCAGCTTAAAAAAAAAAGCTAAAAAGGAATAGAAAGGCATTCATTCAATTTAATCCATTCCTAACATTCAATACTTTGTTAATGTGTGTGAAAATTGGTAATAGAGTAATTTAAAATAAGTACAAAAGCATCTGAAATTTTGCTTAGATGAAAGGGGATACTAAAAAAGAATTTTTTTTTTTAAATTACCTTTTTAGCAAATTGAATTGGCATTGAGAAGACAAATATTACTGTAAGTTTAACAATTACTAGAAATAAACACTAAGTATTTTTTAAACTGTGCAGAAATTAACTGATTTATCTTTTTCAGAGTGAGTTTGTATTCAGAATTATGCCATATGATTCCCCATAGTAAATCTACTGAATACTTTTTTTAATGCTTCTGTGTTCATTGTGGAGGAAAGGGATTTTCTACGCTTGTGGAAGACTAATTGCAATAGTTATCTCAAGGTGAAGCATGAGGAGGAGAGGTCAAGGAATAGATAGATAAAATAAAATAAGTGGTAATGAATCCTCATGTCTATGTATTCAGCAGAGAGACCTAAAGAAGTTTAGGGATGAAACAACTGAAATGCTGCAGCCACCTCTCACGTGGAGTCTGTCACCCAGAGTTGTGCTGATAGCTCAGGGCAAGGGGGAGGCAACTGTGATACCAAGTTTTGCAGAGCTCCAAGGCAGGCCAGAGGACTACTGACTTAGAAACCCAGTGTCTGTTTGGGCATAGTAGTGGAAGTAGAATGCTAGATTTGGGTGAGGATGATAGATGAAATAAAAGTCAAGACAGCTTTTGTAGAGGAAAAAATAAGAATTCTCTGAAGGTTTCAAATCTTGTGAGTGAAAATGATCCACTTTAACAGGGTGCCTGTATTTCTGGAAGACAAGATCCCTCACAAAAGGCTCTTGAAGAAACTAAGCAGGCATGGGACAGGACAAATGTCTTTACATGATCAAAGATTTAAAATTTTATTACTTATCCCCATTGAGAATTTTTTTTTTAATATTGGTTTTTTTTTTAAAAAATCACTCATGTCCCTTCAGTTTTGTTTCTTGATCAGATTATTTTTAAATAGCTTTCTGCATTGCTCTGAAACTTAAACACTTCAGCGAAAGTTGCTTATCAACCATAAAATATCTACAAGTCCCAGAAACAATAATTTGTTGTTGGAGCATGTGCTACCAGTCTGCATACTGTTATTCACAGAAGTGCTGTAGTGTCACATAGTACAGCACAATGTGATGATCTGTCAGCTTTTACAGTGAGCTTTATGCTACCCAAAGGAAATCTGTAAATAAATTTTTTTTGTTTTATAGGATATTTTTATATCTCTGTTCATGTATAAAATAAAGCCTGAGTATGCAGGTATATGGACAGTAGTTTGTGTACAATTCTAGAAGACGAAAAGAATGCTCAAGGAGTAATTTTACTGGAATTCATAAGGGGCAGATTTACACGGCTTTCTTTTCTCACTTTAATATAAACAGATAGATTTGTTTATGAAATAACAGGGATATTGAGGGTAGAGCCAATTGTTAGTATGAAATAAATAGCAGGCATCTTCCTTGCTTCTTCATAAAAGATTTTCTGTCTAGTGTTTGCAAGTAGCCACTATTTTTACTGTTCCATCTTGCAGTGTGGCCTGGGCTCCAGCTTTGGTGTAGCCTAACATATTCTTGTTGATGATTTTCAAAAAAAAGAAGAACCATCACATTTAGGTAATTGAAGGTATTTTAAATCTGGGCATCTGGCACAGCTATTTTTCTGTCTCCTTTGTCACACTGAAGAAATATGATTTATTGCTGGTCATTCAGTTCTTCCTGGGCCATATTTTGTTCCTTTCTGTTTACTCCCTTCTTCTGCACTGGGAGCAGAGACATGAAAATGCTGTGTTGCATATAGTGTTGGATTTCTGTATCACATATTACTGTATGTCTGGGGAGTTGTCCTTTCAATATGCTTCTGTTAGATACTAGAAACAAGCACCTGAATAATGCAAATGTGAACCTATAGATGAGGAAAGTTAGCTGAAACCAGCAGAACTTGTTATCAAAATGTCACCTTCCCCTTAGTGTTTAGAGAAAAACAAACTTTGAAGAAGTTGTGCTGGAAGATGAGAGTTGATTGATCTGGGTAGCTTTTACTGCCCTGAATCCAGTGAATTTTGTCCTGCTGGGAGAGCTGTAGGTTTGTGCAAGAAAGATTGAGCTCTTGCCCTGGAACAGTTGTCAATATTTCAGCATACCGTCTCAGACCAAAGCAGTGGGCTTCCTTGGAGACTGCAAAAGGAAAACGATATGGGAGAATAGCAGAGGAACTCATATCTCACCAGACACATAAGATGCAGACCTTTATCTGTCAAACACTAAATAATAATTGCCTTCTGTGTGTGTGGTGTCCCTCTTTGAATAGCAGTTACAAGTTAAGGGATGAGCTTCTGCAATGAAAGTTTCTCTCCAATTGCCCAAAATGCACGACAACATTTTTCCCCAAATGGTTTCTAGAATTTGCTCACTGCATGGGCTGCAGTCCATACAGGAGTAGGCACAGCTGCAGAGACTTCATCTGCTGGATCACTGAGAGAGATTACTCAAACTTTAAACCACACTTGGTATGACAGAGCATGACTCATAGGTCCTTGGATGGAATAGCTGCCAGTCTCAAAAAAAGGAAAAGTTTTATTTACAGCAAAGTTACATAGAATAAGTCAGAATAACTTTATTCTTCAGCCAAGGATAGCTCAGAATTGCTGATGAAACTGAGAAAATACCAAAGTTGAAAATAAATCTCATATTGAGTCCTTCCAGAGCGGAGTTTCCTACAGCCTTCTTCTAGAAAGGCCTTCAGCTTGTAGTGGCTTCCATCATTGAAACAACCTCAGCAAGTCCCATCAGGATCTCCAGGAAATACTTCTGTCAAGAAAGTGGAAAATGCTGAAGTTGGGTCCACTGCAGCAGAGTAATATCTCACTTCGTTCTTTTTCCCTGTTTGCTCCATCCAGTCTTCTGAAAGGTTCTTTCTGCTGCAGCTCTAAGTGACTCTCATTTAGATGGATCCACCTGACTCAGAGTGAAGCATTCCCTTCCAATCACACCCTTTGGCAGGGGGGAAAATAAAGGCAGTTATTTTTTAATACTGATATTGCAACCTGCAAACAAGCAAGTTCTGCAATGACCCAAAACTGAATATGTAAGATGTCCCTGATTCATCAGAGCACATCTGTGTATTGGGCATATGTTCTGTAGTTTCTTGGAAGAACTCAGTATTTAAAATGTTGCTAGGCTGTGCTGGATGTGGCAGTGCCAGTGCTGCTAAAGACAGCTATGAGGCTCTGTGGGGAGGAAACTATTTTGAGGTGCACCTTGGATTCAGGATTGAAAAATAAATCACTTACCTCTTGATTATTAATAAAAATAGTGTGCTAACAAAAACTAAAATAATATTTTATAGCATTTCTTAAAATAAGTGCCTGAAAAGATATAGTAGTTTCATATTTTACTACTTTCTTCAAAATTATGTAATGTAAATGGTAGGAACAGCAATGCCAGTCTAAAAAGGAAGTACATAATCTGTAACTGTTGCTAATATCATACAGAAAGAGTTTTTAAGCAGTAAAAAAAGAAAAAAAATCACCAAGAGGACTGGAGCAGGAATTAAACATGAAAATAAATATCTTGTTACATTAAAGACGTACATTTTTTTGTTCTTTCTTCCTTTCTAGGAATTACGGTTCCTGTAGCTTTAACAGTTGATATTATGTGCCTGTATGCTGAGGTTTCAGTGATGAATATTAAATTATGGGACTGTGAATTACATGGTAAAGTGTTACTAGTTAGTATAACTTCTTGTTTCTTATAATTTTATCTCTTTGAACAGCAACACAATACTAATTGTCAACATATTTTTCTATAAATATATCTGTTAATTCATGTTTAAAATGCATTGTTTCAAAATGAATCAAATTACATAAAGACATGGAGCATATTGATGATGTATGCTGGAAATAACCAAAACCAGTGTTGGGTAAATAAGTCACAAACTACCCCCGAATTTCTAAAAAGTTTGGAAGCTATTTAAGAACAGTGATCATAGAATAGATTTCATTAATCCATAGCATATCTGCCATTAAAAATAATGCTGCCAAAATCAATCAGCTGCAGCTATGGTATTGTTTTTTTTTTTTACAGTATGCATCTTCACATGTACAAATGTGCAGGCATCAGTGTGTAAACCCTGATTCCAAAACAATACACATAGAACATGGAATTGGTAAGAATTAGACCTATTTTAAACCCTTCAACTTGTGAGTCCAAGAATTCAGACACAGCCCTAATCCCTCAAGGAGACAAACTGGGCCCCATCTTTCACTGTGCTGAAGGACATTTGCCAAATGTCTCCACTGGATTGCACATCCCGTGAGAGAGAAAGAGGAAGCAGAGCAGCCTTTGTGCAGGAGCCTGGGGATTAGGGAATTCACCTGGAGCACTGCAGAAACAGGAAATCTAGTACTTGCTTCAGTAATTTTTAAATGGTTTCATTTTGGAGCAAATTTGTTTCACCTGAAAAGGCTGCTAGGGCTCTACCTCCAAAATAACCTGGTGTTCACTGATAAGCATTTCTCTGTGGAGATGGGAAGAGAGTTGAGGTCTCATTTTGGCAGAGGGCTGTTTTGATGAAGGGTTGCACATGGAGAACACTGTTTAACCTGTGGATCTCCTGTTAAAGCTTGGAAACCTGTGGAGCTGACACCCCGTTTCTGCACCACTGGCCAATGGGGCTTTGTGTGGAGCCCATGTTGGTGGCCACAGGTTGCAGGGGGCTGAGGGGGTGAGCTGGAGGAGGGGCCATTGTGAATCACTTCATGTCTGCCAAAGCTGCCTCCAGCCTACTGTGGGGCACACGAAACAGTCATGGGAAAAGCCTGCTTTGTGTACAAAATCTTAGCCATTGGGCATTAAAAAGTTATCTAACCAGGGACCAAAGGTGCCCCTGCCCCAAACACAGTTTGGAAGGAAGCAGGCAGCTTCAGGAGGCTGGAGACAAGCTGATCTGTGTAGAAGCCTCTCTCCACCCAAACAAGGTACCCTCACCTCTCAGGGGTTGTGGCACATGGCCAATCCATGCTGGAGCATGGACACACCAGAGGGCTCTGCAGGCCATCAGCGTTCGAGGCCGGATCAGAGACATGGAGGACAAGGGCAGCAGAAGCCTTTAATCATGGAGCAGCAGAAGTGGTTAAGCAGACAGGGACAGAAAGAAACTATCACACATTGCTATCCCAGCCTCCTACCCTGCCTGCCACCTCAGCACAGGAATTTTGATGGACAGAGCATAATGTATGGCAAAAAGAGGGAAAATTGAGGCCAGGAAGTGCAGAGGATAGATGGTTGTGTAAGTGTCTATCTCAGTGTTTATCTTCCCTTTTTTGTTGGTTTTTTTTTTTCCTGCCTTTTTTTTTTTTAACTGCAGTCAGCAGTAAGAGGTTTGTTTTTGTTTACAGTAAATTAATTCTATTAAAATTACCTGACTGCAGACTGTTTTGCCCACAACAGAGTTCCAAGCACATTAAGGTGCCTCCTTCCAGCCTGAAGCTAAATGACCTGGTGGCTCTTTGTACAGAATCATAAACAGCACCCTCTTTTGGGCATTTTCTACTTAGTGTGGCTTCCTCCTGCAGACCTAATTTTTTCTCAGTTGCATTTTTGGGATTCCAGTTTTCTCAATGTGTTGCACACACGGACTTAGTGTCCCAGGAGGACAGGCTTTTCCTAGGTGACAAGGCACTTCAAGGTCTGGTAGTTACCATTCCTGTCTTTCTAAAAGTCTGAGTTCCTGTCTGCAAACTTACATGTGTAAGTACCTCTGGAACATACCACAGAAAACACTTACAAAATTGTACACACAGTAACGTGGAAAATGTTCAGAAAATAACATGTCTTGTTACACTAAGATTTAGAAAATATTTAGAAAATAAAACCAGGCTAATTCTGAAAGCTTTAACCCTTGCTATTATTTATGCTAAATTTTGTTTTGTGGCTAGGCCTGCTAATCAGTGTTAATTACTAGTTTAGCATGTATCTACCATACAGTAAGTTGTTCCTTTTTTTCCCTGATCAGATTCCTCAAAATAAAGATAATTGGTTTTCAAAACTCTGTTTATATTAGTTTTGGTTTTTTTCAGGGGGAGCAAAGTTTTTCATTGAAAACTTTCTCTCTTTAGTAGCTGGTGAATATAATCATTAAAGAGCAATTGGGAGATTTCTACAAGAAACTGTCAATCCTGAGATGTAAATATAATGCAAACCGTTCTTGTTCCCTTTTATCTAGACTATTGTAAGGAAATAAGAGGTCTGCTTTATGAATGCAGTAACAGCATACACCCTCCAGACATCTGCCTGTTCTTTGATTTCCAGCTAGTGTGAGTCAGCCTCCTCTGTCTTCAAGGCTAGGAAGTGAGCTAGTGAATAAATAGTGGTGCTCAGAAAAGAGGTGTTAAAATATACAGCTTACAACATTAAAATTTATCATCGCTGTTTCCCAAGAAGTAACGTAGCTCCTTACTGTAGGTTCACTTTTCATTAATTTATGGGTGAAATAATCTCTTACTCCTACGTGAATGAACTTTTATCTCTCTTTAAACTGGCTGTTGTATGGGCCAAAACTATGTTTAACTACTTCTATTCTTGACTAATCTAATACAGAGATTGACTGTTTTGATTTATTTCTGTTGCTGTGTGGCCCTGCTTCTCACTGCTCTGTCTGACCCACATCTAAGTGTTTTTGAGCTCCTGACAAGTGCAGCTGGGTGCCTGATAAGAATCTTTATTCTTAAAAATCTAGATTTTGATCTTTATTCTGTGTGGTGAGTAACATTTGGTCACTCAAATGTATGCTATCTATAGACTATCCAGTAAAAAATTTGCAAATCACCAGTGAAATACAGAAAGAAATCCATTCTTGCATGTTTACTTGGCAATCTGTAAGCAGATGGCTAAAACACCAGAGGCAATGTCAAAGGTAAAATCTATCAGTTTAATGCTATCTAGAAGGCTGTGGAGGAGTGATGCTGTCAATGTGCTTCAGATGTGATCTTCTAATTTAAAGGCAGTGCTGTGCCTTAGAAATGCCTTTGGTTTTGCTTTGGCTTTGATGCTTTTAACCACAAGGTTTGGCTCTAAACTGGGCAGATGAACAGGAAACTTTGGTCTTTGAAAAAGGGCTGTGTAGATACCTTTCAAGCAGTACTCTTGAATATCTTCCCTGACATGTCTCATAGATGGCTTGGAAGAAGGAAAATATGTAAAAAGAGAGATGAGTTTGGTTTCCTTCATTTTTTGTTGAAAAAATAACAAAATTCTTCTCATGAAAATGTGAAGTGAGTTGTACCAGAGTTAAATAGTTTATTGTTTAAAAGAATGGTATTGAGCAATTGCCAGCATTATAATACTTCACCTTTATTAAAGACTGATATAGTAATAAACATGTTACACTCATCATGTTACACTGATTCTTTGCAAAATGCTGCTTCTGTCTGTTCATCAGTTCCTGAAATATATAAAACTTAGAGCAAGAATTAACAGGATCAGACAGAAACAAACCTTGAAATTCTGTCAGTTAATTAGGCAGGTCTGGCTGTGTATGTTGGTGTGTTCTTTTTTACTCTATTGTTGTGCTGTTTGGTGACTCATTACTTGAACAGCCCCAGGATAGGCACGCTTTCTGGAGGTGTCGTGAACATTGTTTGCAAAATTAGTCCTAAACAGGCTGCATATGCAAACTGTAATCTATGCATAAACATTAAACATCCTCTAGGTTCTGTGAAGGAATTAGTCTTTGCCAAATATGTGGTGAGCCTGTGAATTTAAATGAGCTTTCAGTCCCCTACGTTGAAACAGTGGTGGTGCTTTTGCATAGCTTTAGTACTTGTTGGATGTGGAGGTGACTGGTGAGAAGGCAGCTCTACATTCCCAGAGCTACTCTGCAGCAAATGAGCTGGGCACACTGAGGGTGCACAATGCTGAGGGTGCTAAATGTGTATTTAGCCTGCAAACCCTTGCCTTAAACTGACAGCCTGCATTGCCTTTACTGCTCTTGTGAAGTGACCGAGTCACGCCACTGATGTTTGGCAATTGCAACATTATTTGAAGACAACTGTCCCCTTCCTGGAGGCATGGCTGGAGCTCAGGGATTGAGTGGGGAGGGCAGAGCCTCTTCCCAGGCAGAGGCTCCCAGGCAGCACTGTGGGAGCAGATCCCTGTCTGGCACCAACCTGGGCCTCACCCTGGCTCTGGTCCAGTCCCAGCGCAGGTGGACACAGCTCATCGCCATCTGAGCTCATGACAGCCACCTTGGGCCTGAAAACTGGCAGCCCCCACTCGGGGTTCCTCCCATTCTCATGGGAGCAGCTCCTGCACAACTGCAGCTTGTCTTCTGCAGGGTAATTTCATGAGGGCATTTGCATTTCGTGCCTGGGGAACTAGTGAGGAATGAGAGGATGGTGCTTTCATTCCCCTTGCGTGTGTGTTGATTTTCTGGTGTTGATATTGTAGCTCCTGGCATTGCATACCTGAACTTTCACCAAAAGGGTCATGAAAACAAAAGGCTTTATGGTACTATGCTTGGGTAAAAACTCATTTTCCAAGGAGAAAAAAAAATCAGAAATGAATGTTGTTAGGAGGGTGTGTGTGGGGGTGTGGCATTTAGGAGAACAGATGAGAACAGATGAGAGTTCATAGTTCTGCCATCAGGAAAGATTTTATCTGTGTCATAAAGCCTGTACTAGCCACAAGGAAAAGCAGGAATTAGATATATAAAAAAGAGTTCAAAATGACAAGAGATGTGATATGTAGGAGATTTCTATGTGTCATGAAAAATCCTTGATCCTTGTCTGGTTTTATCAAGGCCAATAAAAATGTTTTGGAAGTTTTCCAGGGAAAAAGCCATTATAGCCAAGGAAGGGGCTGCCACTAGATAGAAAAAGTATAAACAATCAGTATGAAATAAAAGGTGCTGCTGTGAGGGATTGTATGTGGAAAGAGATAGAGTGATGTATTCAACAATTTGGTAGGAAATCAAGTAATAAGAAAATGTTTTTTAGTATTTAATGGGTACAGGCTTGAGTTAAGTAACTTTCCATAATCAGAAGATTTGAGTAGGGTATTTGATGCAGTGATGCTCAGTATAAACGTACTGATGCCTCCCAGCAAGAAAACACAGTCATTTTGAGTGGAGTAACTGGAAGTTATCACTGGAGATGTTCAATGAACTGGCATGTGTGTTATGTTCTGCAAGAATCTCATTTCATTGTTTATGCTGTTATGTATTTTTTATTAATGATCTAGGAGGTATGTGAAGACATTCACAGACAATAATTTTTGCAGAAAATGTGAATACTGGTCTGATAATAAATACCATAATATTGAATACTTTATAAACAATATTAATCAAGAGAGTTTTGTGTAACTTTCTGAAGATACATAATTCTAAAAGAGCATGGGCCATAGTTAGGATATTGTAAGGCTGCAACTTCATAAAATATTTTGGAGAAAATAGGAGACATGGAACAGCAGACAGGGAACTCTGGGAATGTTACAACAGGAGGTTGCACAGAGTAAGTTGTGGACATACTGAGGGAAATAAATGTATGCATGTCTTTGTTCGCTGGAGCAAAATGTCAGGATTTGTGTCAAGAAACCCTTAAAAATTCTTGAAGGCTGTTGAGGGTTTTCAGAAGAGAGTGTAGAAAATATTCAGGAGAAGGAGATTTTTACACCTAAGTCTGTTTACCTGATCAAAAAGACAGTTATGTGTGTTTACAGGAATAAGAGTAGGGACATTAATCTTGAGCTGAGAAAGATTTAACAGGGCCAAGGCTTCAAAGTAAGAAATACAGAACACATTTTTAACAGTTTTTAACAGTTCAGCTGATTAACCACTAGAAGTTGGTGAGTTCTCTATCTCTTAATGTCTCTGTAGTCAAGATTGAATACCTTTCTTGTTATGTATAAGTAAAATCAATTTATTTACTTCATCCAAAATAATGAGGTTGATAGAGGTTACTAACATTGGCTAAATTTAAGGAGATAGATAACAGCATGTAGTTTTTAGGAATCTTCTCATGTCTCAGTTAGCTTTAAGAAAAAACACTTTACAACTCCTTATTCTCGTAGATGTATTTTAGAGGATGATCATGAGGTCTGGGTTAACAGTGCAGTACTTTGACAAATACCCTCTGGATCACCGTCTCTATCAGCTCTTGACTGTTCCATCATTTTGTGATCAGGAATCAGAAAATTAATTTCTTGTAGGTTGTTTCTTTACACATTTCAAGGGCAGCTTAAAATTTGATGTTATTTGTGTTTATTTCTAAACTTTGTAGTGAAGCAGGATGCATGCATAGGCTAATTGCTTCTCGAGCTCTTACTACTGACTTACTGACATGGTTTGTCAAACTCGCTAAACAGATGATTAGATATATGCCACTGGAATCTGAAAACAAAATCCGACCCACAGAAAAACAGAATTCAATATTAAGTGCTCTAAATGACATTGAAAGGGACAAAAATATCCCTATATGGGATTATAGGAACAAAAATATCCCTGTAGTCCTTTACTGATCTCCAAATATATAGTTTTTCTGCAGACTTCTTGAATATCAGAAAAAGCATAACAACAAAGATGGACATTTATTTCAGTAAGATCAAAATTTGGACCTGCATTTCCCTCCCTAGACAACAGAGACAGAGCATTGCTACCTCAGAATTTCAGTATTAGATTCTGTGAATTGCCTTGAAGGACAGTTTCTCTTCATTGATAGCAAGGCACAAAGTTGATTTCAATAGGGTGAGTCCTATCAGACTACCTTTTTTTTTCCTTAATGACATTCTGTTAGCTGTATTATTCAAGAGATCAGACTAGGTGAAAGAATATGTCGCCTTTAAATCTATAAAATCTTGTATTTATGCTCAGTAAAGCGTTGATCATGATGTAATCTTGTAGAAATGAGTGAATCAGTATTGGTAGTTTGCATAACAAAACAGGAATGAGCAAATAAATAAAGCATTATTGCCTCAGGCCAAGAAGAGGTTGATTTGTGAAACATTTACTCTTGAAAATAACCTGTACCAAGTGTTTGAGGATATTGTGCTTGTTTGCTGCAGAACAGCAGCATGATATTTTGCAAGATACTCACATGCAACTGCCACCTTGCAGAAAACAGCACAATGTTCTTTAACTGAGCTGTGCCAACTTATTCTAGATAAGAAAGCAACCAGAGTTTATCAAGCTTTAGAGGAGTGATGTGTAAGTAAGAATAACTGCTAAAGTCATCTGTATGCTCCAGGGAAAATTCTGACAGAGAGATCAACTTGGATGTGAGAGATTGAGAGAACAGGAAGTCAAATAACAATTTGACATATACCATGGAAAATCT
Source organism: Hypocryptadius cinnamomeus (assembly GCA_013400635.1). Classification (NCBI taxonomy): domain Eukaryota; kingdom Metazoa; phylum Chordata; class Aves; order Passeriformes; family Zosteropidae; genus Hypocryptadius; species Hypocryptadius cinnamomeus. The sequence continues at coordinate 23,270 of VYZP01012305.1, forward strand.
TCAGCTGGAGAACCCAGAGACGATGCCTTCTTTCTATCCTTCTAGAGGGGTCCAGGTGGAGAAGAGAGAACCTATAGTATTGAAAGGCACTTCAGTGTTGTATTCAGTATGGATAGTGGGCTAAGAACGGTTGAGAGGAAAGCATAGTCCCAGGGAATAAGTCAGGAAACAGTCTTGTGTGCATAAATCCCCTGTATAAGTTATTAAGGTCATGTTATTAATATTCTAGGGAAGGACATTTGTGAGGAGATTTTCATTATTGTCATACCACAGCAGTTTCTCTTTCACCAGAAGCAGGTATTCCTATTTTCACTCTGAAGACTTTTAAATGATGCCTCTTGGCCTGCATTCAGAATTGTTTCAGCTTTTTTCTTAGAGACTGTAGCTCTGAGAGTGGCTTCTCTGTCTACTTCAAATAAGGAAGATTTTTGTCTAAAAGTCAGTGTCTTGTATCTCAGTTCAACTAGTTTTGATGTGTAGATTTTCTGTCCTTTGGAACGAATAGTACAGGATGGAATGTATTACCAAATACAACGCCAGCATAAGCAGCAGTCTTGATTTGTGGTGTTCCTTGCAGTGTTCCAGTCTGCAGGAGTTTCAGTGCAGAACATCGTGCACTACAAGCTGATCAGTAAGTGGTTTTGATCCTTCCACTATGCTCTTTTGAGCCAACAGCAATGACAGAACAGGAGGGAAGAGCTGTTCTTGTGTGCTTTGCATTTCTTAGGATCTTTCGCTGACCAGCCCAGCCACAGTGTTCATAAGTAGTTGAGATTCACCTTCTTTCACAGCTGTCTTTTAGTGAAAGAAATGAAAATGAACAATCCACGTTATCACACAGTGGATAACGTCAGGACTGAAGTGTGAATGCTTGCAGCCTGCAGGATGGAGAGGGTGGCTGAAGGCTGTATGTGCACCTGGGTAGGGCAAGGAGTTCTATAGTGTGCTTCAATTGCAGTTCTCTAAAGCAACTTCTGGTTGCAGCTTTCTCTTTTGTACAGTGAAAATGGAGGAAGTAAAACATTATTTGGAGGGAATTCTGGTGTGGTGAACAGCTTCATCAGGATGTTTAAGCAGAATGGAAGAGTGGGCTGACCTGAAGAGAAAAAGAAGGGGAAATATTCCGTCTCTCCTGGTGCCCCCTACAAAATGATGGCATTCTGTTTTCCTTTTCCTTATATGATTCTTTATTTGTAGTTCACTTTATGATGCTGCTTTCTATGAAAACTTTTTCTCTTGTGGTTTTTTTTTTTTTGTTTGNGTTCAATATTAATTAGCAGCAAAGCAAGATTCTGTCTTGATTCACTGCAATAGAAGTTTTTTGCCAAATATGTGCAGGATCAGTTTCACAGGGCCTCATGTAATTGAATGCTGTGCTTGCAAGTGCACAAATGCTATGAGGAATGTGTATTTGTCACTATACTTGACAGAGATAGATAGCCAAGGTTGCTGCAAATA
>VYZP01012306.1:14044-30605 GCA_013400635.1 Hypocryptadius cinnamomeus
AGCTGGAGCGGCTCATCATCCAGTCCAACGGGCTGGTCACCACCACCCCGACCAGCGGCCAGTTCCTCTACCCTAAAGCGGCCGCCTCCGAGGAGCAGGAGTTCGCCGAGGGTTTCGTCAAGGCGCTGGAGGACTTGCACAAGCAGAACCAGCTGGGCGGCGGCGCGGCGGGGAGCGGCGGCGGCGCGGGCGGCGGCGGCGGGGGAGGAAGCNCCAGCACCAGCACCAGGTGCCGGCGTACTGACCCCGGGCGGGACCGAGCCCGGGCACGGACCGAGGGGTCCCGGGCAAGGACCCGGGGGAGCGCCCGCCCTTCCCCGGGCATGGACCGAGGGGAGCGGGGGAAGCGCTCACTCACCTCGCCCCGGGAACGGACCGAGGGGTCCCGGGCACGGATTGAGGAGAGCGGGGGAAGCTCCCGCATTGTCCCGGGAACGGACCGAGGGGTCCCGGGCACGGACTGGGAGGAGCGGGGCAAGCGCCCGCCTTGCCCCGGGCAGGGACTGGGGGGGTCCCGAGGGGAGGAAGAAGAGCGATGATCGCCCCCCTTTCCATCTCCCCGGACACGGACTGAGGGGTCTGAGGGGAGGACCAGGAGCGGCTCCGGGCGGTGGGCAGCGAGCACGCCCCGCTCCCCACGGAGGGACAGGCCGGGGGTTCCCCGCCGCGCACGGACTGAGAGCGGCCCGGGCCGCCCATCCCGGGCCCCTCCGCGCCCCACACATTCCAGTGAGGTCCCAGTAAAACCCCGCGACACGGAGAATTGGCCTCTGGCTGTTTGCTGCGCCCGGGAGGGACGGGAAGGGACGGGGCAGCGCGGGCAGGAAGTGGCGCGGCCGGGTGCCATCTTGGGCTGGGGGGGAACGGCGACAGGAGCGCTTGGGGAGTTTTGGGGGGCGATGGGGAGTGGGGAGTGAGGCCCCTGCAGAGCTGGCAAAGAGGCTCTGGGGATCGCTGGAGAGGGTGGAGGGCGAGAGGGGCCATGGGGTTGTGGTTATTGGGGAGGGGAATGTCGGGGGGAGCTGGGAAGGGTGGAGGATGTTGTGGGGAGGAGGTGGTGAAAGGTTGGGGTGTTGCGGGGGCTGTGGGGTTATTTGGGCTCTCCTGGGGGGAATATGGGTGTATTTGGGCTCTCCTAGGGCTGAGGGCTCCCCACGTGTGAGGAGGTGGGCGAGGGGACCCCCACTGCCGGTCCTGGTTGTGGCTCTGCCCTGCCAGACCCTCTCCGTGTTGGGGGGTTCACCGCCACCCCCCTGTCCTGGCCCCCGGGGGTCACCCCGAGGCACCCAGCGAGGCCGGGCCTCCACTGCTCCTCCCAGACTTCGACAACACCCTTGGGCTTCCCGGCACCGCAGAGGCTCCTCCTTCGCCTTCCCCACCTGCGGGGCCCCATCCCGGGGACAGCAGCACCGAGGGACCGACCCCGTGTCCCGGGGGCGCTGCTGGCGGCGGCTCCAGCCCGTTCCAGCAGCGGCATCGCCCCGCTCCCGGCCGTGGGGGGCTCCCCGGGGACCCCGCGTTCCGTGCCGTGGGTGGCTCCCCGGGGACCCCACGTTCAGCACCGGGCCGTGCCGTGGGTGGCTCCCCGGGGACCCCCACGTTCCGTGCCATGGGTGGCTCCCCGGGGACCCCACGTTCTGTGCCGTGGGTGGCTCCCCGGGACGCGGTGCCCGTCGGCTGCGGTTTGCCGGAGGAAGCGCCGTCCCCGCCGCGCGGAAGCGGCGCCGTCCCGGCGCGGTTGTGCTGCGCCCCGGATGTGCCGCTGCGGAGCCGAGATGGACGGGGCAGCCACCTGTCCGGCCCCGTGGCCTCAGTGTCCCTGTGTCCCCAAATCCCCGCATCCTCATGTCCCCAGAGCCCATTGTCCCTGCATCTTGATGGCCGCAGGTCCCTTTGTCCCCACATTCCCACGGCCCAATGTTCCTGTATCCCGATGTCTCCCCTTTCCCAGATCCCTTTGTCCCCGTGTCCCCACATCCCCCGATCCCTTTGTGCCCACTTCCCGGTGTCCCCACGTGTCCGCGGAGATCTCGGCAGCGCTGGCTCCCGGTACCGGGGGCGTTTCACGGGGGTCCCGGGGTGGGAGGTGGCCGGAGGAAACGGCCGGAGCGGGGGGGGAATTCTGGGGGCTTCTCCCGGTGCCCGCAGGGTCCCGGCGCTGCGGTGCCGCCCGGTACCGACAGGGGGCGCCCCCACCCCCCCCGGGGCGGATAAAGGCGGCGGGACCGGCACCGGCACCGGGCGGGATGGCCCGGGGCGCGCTCCGCCTGCTCTGCTGCGCCGCTGCCCTGCTCGCTGCCGCAGGTACCGGGCACCGGGAGGGGTCCAGGGGGTCCCAGGGGCACGTGTGAGATGCAGCACCGGGGCGCTGGGTGCTTCCCGGTACCAGCGGTGGGTGCGCCTGTGGCCTCCCCCCGCCCAGTTCAGGTATGGGTAGAAGCGTCCAGGTGCTCCGGGGCACCGGGGAGGTTCGGGGAGGTGACCATGCGTCGCCTTGGGGGTCCAGTGGGGCACTGGGGGGGTTCCGTGCCCCTTCTGGGGCTGGGGTCACCGGGGGGCTGCACCTCCTCCCCGGCAGTGCCAGGCTGGACCGGAGCACCCTGCCCCTCCCGGACGATGCGGCGCCTGGGCTGCCAAACCGGCTGGTCCTGGCACGGGTACCCTGGCACCGCATCAGCACTCCCGGGGCAAAGGGCTACCCGGTATACCGGGCCACTGTGGGCCCCCCGTTTCCAGCCTGGGCCCCCCTCACCCTCTGTGCACCCCGAGGGGCCTCGGCTCACCCATCCTGGCACTCTGGGTGCTTGGCCCTAGGCTCCATGCCATCCTGGCAGAGCGTGGCAGCTGGTGGGGACAGCCCATCCCAGTGAGCCTGGCAGCTGTGGGGACCCCCAGCCACGCTGTGTCACTGGGTGCTGGCTCTGCCACGGGGCATTTCTGTCCGGTGTCCCCCTGGGGCCAGTCTGGGCTTGCTCCTCCTCTTGTGCAAACAGGATTCGGGCAGATAAGGGGCACTGCCAGGCAAACCTGCTCTGTCTCACGTGGCCAGGGGAGAGTCCCCGCCACACCTGGCCCTGAGGGTGTCCAGTGGGTGCCACAAGGGCTGGGTCGGCACGTGTCCCTATGCCCTGGCACTGCCTGCTGCTGCCACGCTGCTCTGCTTGTCCCCAGCAGTGCTGTGCCCGTGTCACGACAGCTCGGGAAGGTGTTCTGGATTTCTGGGATTTGCTACTGGCTAAATGCCAGTTTTCTGTGTGATAAAAACCACCTGGGAAATGATCCCTGTGAGGCCAGGAGGTGCAGCAGGTGCTGCTGCCCTGCCAGGTGCTTGCTCACCAGCTATCTCCTCCAAGGTCTGGAGCCAGGACGTGGCACTGATCCTGCCACCACAGTGTCTCAGAACAGCTCAGGGACAGCCGTGTCACCGTCTCCATCCCGTTCAGCCACAGCCACCAGCCAGGGCGCTCAGAGTGTGAGTCTGTCTGGGCCTGACTCGGGAAGAGTCCATGCAGGTCCACTCAGCCTCACCACAGCACCAACCCCATCCAGTACCTCGGGGTTAACAGCATCTTCAGCATCTCCATCCAGCCCCACCACACCAAGAACTCCACCCAGTGCCTCGAGATCAACATCTCCATCATCTCCATCCAGCCCCACCACACCAAGAACTCCACCCAGTGCCTCGAGATCAACACCTCCATCATCTCCATCCAGCCCCACCACACCAAGAACTCCACCCAGTACCTCGGGATCAACATCACCTCCATCATCTCCATCCAGCACCACCACAGCAACAACTCCACACAATATTTCAGGATCAACACCTCCAATATCCACATCATCCAACACCACCACAGCACCATCTTCAGCCAGGACACCGGGATCAGCAACACCTCTGACACCCTCATCCAGTGCCACCACGGCACCGCCTCCATCCCACACGAGTGTGTCCAGACCCACAGAGCATCCACCCAACTCAAGCACACCACCAGCCCCATCCTCACCCAGGCCCTCTGGGCCTGCTTCTCCCAGCTCCCCCACCCCCACCGTGAGCCCGGGTCCCAGCAGCACCAGCACTGTCACCACCAGCTCCAGAAGGACAGCAGCCACTGGCAGCACGGCTGGGAACTCCGGTGAGAGTCAGGCTGGGGGGCACTGGGCAGCTGGGGGACCTGGGGATGGGCATGGGCATGGGCCCCCCTGGATCCCCCACTTGGGGCTGCACTCACAGGAGGGCTCAGGGGTGCAGGTCCCAAGGTGAGCCCAGAGCCCCCCTGGCTGCTCCCCCCTCCTTGGGGGGCTGTTGAGGGCTCCCCTTTTCTCCCCCAGTCTCTGCCGGGGGGTCAGAGCACCCTGGTGGAGGTGACACAGGAGCTGGGTGCCAGGTCTGTGATGGGTGGGGTGGTGGCAGTCGGGTGGCTGGAGCCAGTCTTGAGCCACCTCTTTCTCCGTGGTGCTTGAAGGCTGGGCACGAGTCTCAGTGGGGGGAAATAACGGTGCCAGGGAGGAATAACGGGGTGCCAGGGGGAATAACGGGGTGCCAGGGGATATAATAGGGTGCCAGGGAGGAATAACGGGGTGCCAGGGAGGAGTAAGGGGGTGCCAGGGGGAATAACGGGGTGCCAGGGAGGAATAACGGGGTGCCAGGGGGAATAACGGGGTGCCCATCTCACCCCACAGAGCAGCACCCCACTGAGCTGAGCCCTGCTGTGGTCGTCCTCATCTCCCTGGCCGTCTGTCTGTTGGTGGCGGGGGTGGCCGTGCTGCTGGTGCGGCTGTCCTGGCGCGGGACCCCCCCCTTCCAGCACCTGGACGAGGTGCCCANGGGGGGAGCCGCGCAGCCCCCCCGGCGAGGTGGGATGGGAGGGAGCGAGCGGCCAGGCACGCACGTCGCCTTCCTTCTGCTCCGCTGCACTCGGCCGAGGCCGCGCTCGCCGCGAGGACCGGGCACCGGTAAGGGGCTGCGGGCGGGGCCGGGGGGCTGGCGGCGCCGGGGACCCCCGTGCCGGGCATCGCCGGTTCCTGGGATTGGGATGAGGCCGCTGCCAGGGCTGGCAAATCCCGGGGGGCTCGGTGCTGGGGGCTCTGCAGGTGTAGCTTGCGCCCTGGTGTGCCCCGGTTCTCGGGGACGGTGTCCCGGGTGGATCATTAACGTGGCACCGGTGGGGTCGCGATTTGGTGGGTGCTGCGGGCTGGGGGCCACCCCCCGTGGCCTCAAATCCTTGTCCCTGTCCTCATCCAGCTCACGGGAGCGCCGGGAGTGGGGCGGGGGGGCCCCCGAAACCCGAGGTAGGGGCTGAGCCCGGCCGAGAGCCGGTGGCCACAAGTCACGGTGGGGAGGAGCCCGCGTGTCCCGGCCCCGGGGTGGCCCCGGGGTGTCCCCAGCCGCGGGAGGGGGGTCCCCGCCGGCGAGACCCTCTCGGCCGCGGCTCCCGGAGCTCCCCCCGCAGGGACGGCGATGAGACGGAGCCGGACAGCGCTGCCCTTCCTCGGCGCGGAGGTGAGACCGGCACCGGGGGACACCGGGGGGGCGAGGGGTGTCCCGGGGGGCGAGGGGTCTCCCCGGTATGAGCGTCCCAGCGCCGGGCCCCCGGGCAGCAATAACCGGGCTGGCGGCGCTGAGCGGAAGTTAATTATCCCCTTAATGGGCTGTTAATTATTATTCACCTCTGCGTAATTGCGCGCCGGCTCCGGGGGTTTTTCCGGCGGGGTCCCGGGGGAAGTCAGGGGGGTCCTCTCCGGTGGCGGCGGGAGAAGGAGGAGCAGGAGCACGGGGGGAGTCCCGGTGGCTCGGTGCGCTGCGGGCGGAGCCGCTCCCGGTGCACCGGCTGTGCCTCCCCCCGTGCCCCCCTCGCCCAGATAACACCCCGGTACCCCCGGCTGCAGCGCCGCACCGTGTCCGGCAGGGGGCGCCAGCGCGCTACCGGCGCTCGGTACCGGCGGGGGCGGGCGGGGGGCGCAGCCCGGGCGGGACCCTCGGACCGGGATCAGCACGGACCCCCCCGGGGCCGCTCCCCGCGCCCCTCACCGCTGCTCCGTTTCCCGGCAGCGCTGCCGCGATCCCGCCGAGGCCGCCCCGTCGGGCCCGGGCCCGGGAGCGGCGGTGGGCGCCGTGCGCCGGCGTTTCTCCGGGACCCCGTTGCTGCCGCCGCTGGGCTGCCGGTTGGCGGAGGCGGCCCGCGCCCCCGAGCCCGAGGCTGCCCGGGTGGTGTTCACCATCGAGGAGAGCGGCCCCAGCAGCGGCGATGAGTCCGAGCCCTCCCGGTAAGGGCGGGACGGGGAGCGGGGAGGTGATGCCCCGGTGGCACCGGGAACGGGTTACCGGGCAGGGCACGGCAGGCGGGGACGCTCCCGGCTTCAGCACCGGCGGCCGGACAGCGGCACCGGGGCAGAGCACCCGGTGGGTTGGGGACAAACTCCTCTGTCACCGACCCCGCTGTGCCAGCCTCGGGATGTCCATTGTCACCGTCTGTCCCTGTCACCCCCCAACACTCCTGTCCCCCACTGTCCCTGTAACCCCCCTCCCTGTCACCCCCATCTCCCTTTTCCCCACCACCCATTCCTGTCCTCACCCTCCTCACCCCCTCCTTGTCCCCACCCCGTGGCCCAGCCAGAGCCACCACAGGGCTGGCCTGGCCCTGCCCGAGGTGACCTCGGTCCCTCCCGCGGTGGCTCGGGCCCAGCTGTGCTGCTGCAGGGCTATTTTTGGGCCATTCCCCCTGTCCCGTGCCTCTCCCAGCCCGGCTTGTGGGGACAGCAACGAGCTGGCACAGCCGAGGGACATGGCTCTGGTGTCACTTGTCCTCCACCCCTGCGCAGACACGTGGGGACAGTGACACTCCGATAAGGACTGGCTGTCCTGGGGACGGGGACTGGCTGTCCTGCGGCCAGCCCAGCCCTCGCTGCCCAGGGCTGCTGGCTGCCAGCCAGTGCAGGGGGCTCTTCCCTCTGTCCCACGTCCCCTGATGTCCCTGTCCCAGCATCCCTCTGCCCTGATGTCATGCTTGCAGCCCCTTGAAAGCCAAGGTGACCCCTCCAGGACCCCCCTCCTGTGGGTTTTGGGGTCCCCACTGGCACTGTCCTGGCAGGGGGGTTCTGTTGCTGCCCCTCCTGGCTCCCTGCCAGCTGCTGGATATTTTTGTGGCCATCAGGAACAGCAGGTAGCCACATCCTGCTGCATCAGGCTGGGCAGGTGCCAGCTCCCACGGCCACCTCACAGTGGGTCCCCCACAGTGCCACTGTCACCAGCTGGACCTCACCCTGCTGCTCCCCGTTCTGCTCGGGAGCGGCTCCAGGAGGGGACAGCACCAGGGAGGGGCTGGGGCACGGTGTGGGGTGGGTTTGGCTCTCACAGGTCCCTCGGTGGCACCATGGCATGTCCACACCACGTGTCTGGGATGCTCCAAGCTCAGCTGTGTCCCTTGGTGGCACCACGGCACCGCCACACTGCAAGTTCAGGATGCTTCGGGCTCAGCCACGTCCCTCTGTCCCTTGGTGGCACCATGGCACAGCCACACCGCGTGTCTGGGATGCTCCAGAGTCAATTGTGTCCCTTGGTGGCACCGTGTCACAGCCACACCGCGTGTCTGGGATGCTCCGTGCTCAGCTCTGCCCCTCCGTGGCACCGTGGCACGTCCTCTCCGTACCTCTGGCTCCCTGGGGGGCTTCGTGGGGCGTTTTTCCGTGTCTCCAGGCAGAGCACCCCTGCCCTTTCAGGAGCAGCTGCCGCCTCGGGGACAGCAGGGTGGCCGGTGGCACCGGGCCAGCGAGGGGCCACGTGCCCGGGCCGCCAGGCACACCGGGGGGGGACCCGCTCCCTGCGCCGGCTGCCGGAGCCAGACAGTTGTTTAATTTCCCAGGCGCAGGGCGGGAGGGGGATGGAAAGTTTCCCGGGGCTGCCGGGGCCGGGACGGCCGCACGCTTCCTGCTCCGCACCGGGGGCAGCGGGGCCTCGCCGCCGGCCCGGGGGTCCCTGAGCCGGGCCATGCTGCCCACCACGCACTGCTCGCCGGGGGCTTCTCCGGCCACGTCCCCCCGCAGTTCCCCCCGCAATTCTCCCGTCCTCTTCAGGAAGCTCCTGATGAACCAGAGCATCCGCCTGCAGCGGCGCTTCACGGTGGCGCATCCCCTCTGGTAAGGGGGGGACGCTGGCGGGTCCCCGCGGGGGGGTGGCACCAGCCCGTGCTGCCGGCCTGGGGGCACGGCTGCCCCCAGAGTTGTGGCACGTCCTCGGGGCTGTGGGCCCACGGGGGCGCGGGGGACGAGGAGGGGACAGCGGGTGTCCCCACACGGTCAGGGGGATCCGCCGGACACGCTCACGGCAGCGATGGCCGGGCAGGGACCCCGGCGGGGTGGCCCGGTGGGGACGGAGGGGGACTTTGCCCTCCAAATCAAGGCAGCAACCCATCCGCCGCGGCTCCTGCCTGCCCTCCCCACCTCGGAGCTCTGTGGGGTCGGTTTTGGGGTGCCGGCCCCACCTGCGCGGGCGCCGTGGGGCTCAGCACATCCCTCCTCGGCAGCGACAGCATCTATTTATAGCGTCCCCGGCCCCCCCGGCACCGCCACCGCTCGGAGGTCATTAACGCCGAAACCAGGGGGGTTAATTGGGCACCAACCCCGTGGCAGGGGCTCGTGTCCCCCGGGGCTGTCCCCTGCGGTGGCGGCGGGGTCAGGGGTGGTGGCACGGGGCCGGGAACAGACGCGGGCATCACCCCGCGGGGCCGTCGGAGGGACAATGCGGCTTTGTGTCGCCGGTACCATCGGGGATGGGAAGCCGAGGCAGGAAAACAAGGGGCTGCGGGATGGCATGACGCGGTGCCGGCTGGCACTGCCACTGCCGGGGACGGCCGCGCCACAGCCACCGGGGCTGCCGGAGCGGGACGATGCTGCCGGGCAGCCGGTGCCCGTCCCGGAGGCACTCCTGCATCGGGTAGGTGCTGGGCTCCCGCTGGGGACACGGTGACCCCAGTGGCATCTGCGCTTTCCCACTGCTCTGGGGTGGCTTGTCCCCGTCCCCGCGGCGGTGGCGGCTGCGGGAGGGGACAGGCGCTGGATGGCCCTCGCTGTGTCCGTGTTGCGTGCAGCCTTTCCCATGACCCCGGGGCCAGCAGTGCAGCAGGGTGGGTGAGACGGCCGCGGCCAGCTTGGGGACACTGCAGGGTCACCATCCCTGTCCCCCCTGGAATCACACGGCTGCCAGGTGACTCCGGTTGGGGTGCCCCTGGGCTGCCGCCAGCGTGTCCCCAGGGGCCGGGGCTTGGCTTCTGCGTCGGTTTCTGTCCTTCGATGTCCCCTGGCTCTGTGCCGAGGCTGGGATATTGTCCCCTCCATGGGACACGGCACCTCGAGACGGGGCTGATGGAGGCTTTGGAGGACTTGGGACCGTGGTGCTGGTGACAGGTAGGGGGAGGGACAGGCAGGAGCCAGCCCTTCCTGGGGGTCCCTGGAGCTGGGAGCTTCAGGGCAGTGGGTCCCGTCCCATCTGGGTGACATGGGACAGCCTGGCTCTGCTGGTCAGTGTCCCAAGTCCCAGACCCACTGTGCCAGCAGGGAGCCGAGAGGGTCCTTGTGCACCGAGCTGTGCCCGTTCTCAGCAGGTGGAGGAGCCAGCAGGGCCAGACCGGGCACCGGTGTCGCCACAGGGTCACCAAGCCAGAGCGAGATGGTGGCACAGAGAACCCGACAAACCTGGCAGAATCCCCTGGCCTGAGGTCCCTGTGCCACACGCCCCGTGCCAGCCTTGTCCCCTCTCCCCTCACAGCTTTGACCTGGAGAATGGCCCCCCCGGCCGGGGTGCCCTGGACCCCCAGGCCAGCCCGGGCGCGGGGCTGGTCCTGCAGGGCACCTTCTCCCACGGCCAGCGCCGCGAGTCCTTCCTGTACCGCTCCGACAGCGACTACGACCTGTCCCCAAAAGCCATGTCCCGCAACTCCTCCATCGCCAGCGACCTGTGAGTGTCCCCCCAGCCCACATCCCCCGGGACGCCCCTCCCCTCCCCTGCCCGAGCCTCACGCTCCCTGTGCTCCCGCAGGCATGGAGAAGACATGATCGTCACACCCTTTGCCCAGGTAGGTGCCACGGGGGACACAGGAGGGGACACGGCGTGCAGCCAGCAGCGGGGTGGGTGTCCCGGGGGGGTCCGCCTGACCCCAGCCCCCTGTCGCCCCCCAGGTCCTGGCCAGCCTCCGCACCGTCCGCAGCAACCTGACCCACCTCCAGGACCGCGCTGGCATCAAGTGAGTCGGCGGGGGGTGGGAGGGCGAGGATGTCACCCGAGTGGGGACCCCAGCCCACGGCGAGGTGGGGGGCACCGCTGTGGGGGTCACAGCTATTCAGCCCCCCGTGTTTGACAGGCGAGGATCGAGCAGCAGCCTGCCCTCGGGGAGCAAGGCCAGCCTCTCCGGTGAGTGCCGGGGGGGACGGTGGTGGGGAGATTTTGGGACGAGCTGGCTGTCCCTGTGTCCCCAGGCTGTGTCCTGCCGTGCCCTGGGGGTGCAGCAACCTCCCTCAAGCCAAGGCAGAGCTGCGGCTTTGCCCTTTGGGATCCATGTCTGGTTTTCGGCAGCTCCTCCCGCCTGGCCGCCCTTCGCGGCGGTGGAAAAGCTCCCGTTGACGTCAAACCTTCCATTAATAAAAGCCCGGCGGTGAGCGGGGCCCCGCGGGAGCCCGGCTGCCCCCGGGGCTGGCTGTCACCCCACGGGACAGCGTGGCACGCCGCGTGCCGGGGCTGCCACGCCATGGGGACAGCGTGCCGGGGCTGAGCCCCGCTGCCCAGGGATGCCTGACCCCCACCCCCGCATCGCCCCGTGCCCCCCGCCGCCCCACTCGGGGGGTGCTGTGACCCTCCACGCTGGCGGGCCCCCGGGTTTGCTGTGGCACCAGCCCCCCTGTGCCGGGTGGCCGTGCTGCTGGCAGGTCCCTTGCCAAGCTGGCGGGTGCCCCCAGCAGAAGATGCCCACCAGAAGCTCTCGAGGGAGACCCTGGAGGAGCTGGATTGGTGCTTGGACCAGCTGGAAACGCTGCAGACCAGGCACTCGGTCAGCGAGATGGCCTCCAACAAGGTAAGGGACCTTACCACGGTCACCCTGGCGGGCATGGGGACCCCAGAGCCCCCCAGGATGTCCTGCCAGCCCCCCACACCGCTGACCCTTCCAACCACCCACAGTTCAAGCGGATGCTGAACCGGGAGCTGACGCACCTCTCGGAGACCAGCCGCTCCGGGAACCAGGTGTCCGAGTACATCTCCAGCACCTTCCTGGGTGAGGACCCCCCGCCCCAGGGTCACCTCCCCGCTGGCAGCAGGGTGGGCTTTGTGTCCCCAGAGAGCTGGGGTGCCCATGGGGATGATGCCAGCAGAGGGTCCTGCTTGCTTCTCGTGGAGGAATGGAATGGGGGGACCAGGGGGGTTTTCCCGGGTGTGTCCCAGTGGGATTTGTCCCACAAATGTCACAGCATTTGTCCTGGCTGGGAGTGCTGGCTCATTCTGGTGCATACTGGTGTACTGGGGCTGTTGGGGCCACCCATGTGTGCCTGGAGGGTCCCCTGGCAGATGTGTGGCCTGTGGATGGGGGTGAAGTAAAGTGCTGCAGCCCCCCAAATTGTCACAGTGTGACCTGTGCCTGTCCTCAGCGTGACCCGGGGAGATGCTGGCAGTGACATTTGGCCTCCCCGTGTCACCCCAGACAAGCAGCACGAGGTGGAGATCCCCTCGGCACTGGCAAAGGACAAGGAGAAGGAGCGGAGGAAGCGCCCCATGTCCCAGATCAGCGGTGTCAGGAAGCTCAAGCACAGCTCCAGCCTGGCCGCCGCCGGCATCCCCCGCTTCGGGGTGCGCACGGACCACGAGGCGCTGCTGGCCAAGGTGGGCCCTGGCAGGGGTGACCCCCCCGACCGTGGGGTCCCCAGTACCACCCCCCCATGGATCTCTGTCCCTCTGCTCCCCAGGAGCTGGAGGACACCAACAAGTGGGGGCTCGACGTGTTCAAAGTCGCCGAGTACTCGGGGAACCGCCCGCTGACCGTCATCATGTACAGCATCTTCCAGGTGAGCGTCCCACCGGGATGTCCCTGTCCCTGTGCCCGCATGGGGACGAGCCACCTCCCGCCTCCCTGCAGGAGCGTGACCTGATGAAGACCTTCCGCATCCCCGTCAACACCTTCATCACCTACATGCTGACGCTGGAGGACCACTACCACGCCGACGTGGCCTACCACAACAGCCTGCACGCCGCCGACGTGGCGCAATCCACGCACGTCCTGCTCTCCACACCTGCGCTGGAGGTGATTCCTGGTCACCTGAAGCCACCCAGGTGTGCCTGGAGGGGGTGTCATACGTCCCCAATGTCTTTTCCCACCATTCCTAGGCTGTCTTCACGGACCTGGAGATCATGGCTGCCATCTTTGCCAGTGCCATCCATGACGTTGACCACCCTGGGGTCTCCAACCAGTTCCTCATCAACACCAGTGAGCTGGGGTGCAGGGATGGACCTGGGGGATATTGGGGGACCCCAGGAGTCACCCTGGGGTGACCAGTGCCATCTCACAGACTCAGAGCTGGCCCTGATGTACAACGACGCCTCGGTGCTGGAGAATCATCACCTGGCCGTGGGCTTCAAGCTCCTCCAGGAGGAGAACTGTGACATCTTCCAGAACCTGAGCAGGAAGCAGAGGCAGACGCTCCGTAAAATGGTCATCGACATGGTATGGGGGGCTGGACCACCCCAGGGTGGGGTCTGAGCTGGGGGATCAGGCTGAGACCCGTTCCCACCTCTCCCTGCCCAGGTGTTGGCCACGGACATGTCCAAGCACATGAACCTGCTGGCGGATCTGAAGACCATGGTGGAGACCAAGAAGGTGACCAGCCTGGGCGTGCTGCTGCTGGACAACTACTCTGACCGGATCCAGGTGGGGACACACCTGGGCAATCCTTCCCAGCACCGCAGGTGTCCATCCCAGCTCCGGCCTGCCGGGATGTCCCCTCTGGTGCCACCACCGTCCCGAACCCAACTGGGGGGGCCAAGCGAGTTCGTGGCACAGTGTGGGTGGCCCTGGGGGACAGAGGACACGGTGTCCATGCCCGCAGGTCCTGCAGAACATGGTGCACTGCGCCGACCTCAGCAACCCCACGAAGCCGCTGGAGCTGTACCGGCAGTGGACCGACCGCATCATGGTGGAGTTCTTTCACCAAGGAGACCGGGAGCGGGAGAAGGGCATGGAGATCAGCCCCATGTGTGACAAGCACACCGCCTCCGTGGAGAAGTCCCAGGTGGGGTGGCGGCCTGGGGACAGGGCAGGGTCCCAGGGCCGGGCAGGGGGCCTCAGCTCTGCCTCCCCCCAGGTGGGATTCATCGACTTCATCGCCCACCCGCTGTGGGAGACCTGGGCCGACCTCGTGCACCCCGACGCCCAGGAGCTGCTGGACACGCTGGAGGACAACCGGGAGTGGTACCAGAGCATGATCCCGCGCAGCCCCTCCCCTCCGCCCGAGGCACCCGCCGTGTCCCCCGCCACCACCGACAAGTTCCAGTTCGAGCTGACGCTGGAGGAGGAGGAGGAGGAGGAGGGTGAGTCGGACACGGAGCTGGAGGGGGCCGAGAGCCCCTTGGACGAGGACAACAGCGGCTCCAAGACACCGGGCACGGATGACTCGGAGTCTGCCGACACCAAGCGCCTGTCCCCCGGCCCCGGGGACCGGGACTCGCCTGTCCCCCGCCCCAGGGACGTGGACAACCGGCAGGCGCTGGAGGGGACGCTGCCGAAGGACGGTGGCAGCGGGTGCTCCGTGCCAGGGCCCGAGGGCAGCCAGGGGCTGTGCCTGGACACAGAGGGCAATGTCACATTCCTGTCCCTGGGCACGTAGCGGCACCAGCCCGTGGGTCCCCTCGCTGCCGGGAGGACGTGGGACTGGGCACTGCCCTGAGCAGTGCTGGGGACAGTGGGGAGCTGGCACTGGGGAGCACTGGCACTGCAGGGACTCAGAGGCACCCAGGATGTGTCCCCGGTTGGGAGCTGGGCAGGTCCTGACAGGTACGAGGACGCTGCTGGCCTTCTCCCTGGGAAAGGTCCCTGTCCCCTTCAGACAGGGCGTGGGGACACGCTGCTCTGGGCCCAGCCCAGCCCTGGAGACATCACACCCCACAGGGCTGCAGGAAGGAGCATTCCAGCACCTTTCCAGGTGTGCCCTGGCAGGATGGCAGCCCCGTGGTGGGACGAGGTGGGCAGAGGGTGCTGGTGACACCCCCAGCACGAGGCACCCCCAGCACGGCACGGCACGGGCACGGCTCTGTGGTTTATTTATTTGGGGATAGGTTCACTTTTTAAAGCCTTTTATAGCTCACTTTTTACTACGAGCCTCCCCGAGGCTCACACACTTTTTTGGGGCAGGAAAGATGCATCTTTGGGGAGGAAAGTTCCATTTCTGCTCTGTGATCACTCCAAATGCCATTTGTATTTCACATTTCGGACCCTGGCGGGTGCTGTCACCACACCCCCACCCCCCATCTCCGTTGTGCTGCCTGGGGCAGGGTCCTTTGGGATTCTTCCTTCACCTTCCAGAGATTAAACCCGGTTTGTTCCACCCTAAACATGAGCCTTGCAAGCGCCTCTTTGTGTCACGGGAGCCGCAGCCAATGTCCCCAGGGAGCGGTGTGGCTGGTGGCCCCGTCTCCCGGCGGGCACCGGGCAGGGCCTGGCTCTGTGCTGGAACAAAAGCCAGCTCCTCCCTGGAAACGCCGATCCATCACTGGCAAACACGACCTGCTAAGGTAAATATTTAATCGCCGGCTTGGCGCGGTGCGGAGCCCGTTCCCGGCTCTTCCGCATTGCTCCCCACGGTGATTTATCTCCACAAACACGGCCCCACCCGTGGCACTGCCCTGGCACGTGGGGCCCTCGCCCCCCTGCCTGCCCTGGCAGCAGCAGGGCCTCGGGAGCTGATGGTTCTTCCCCAGCCCAGACGTTCTCCAGGGTTTGGCCGGGAGTGCCGGGTCCTGCACGGGGTGGTGGTGGCTCGGTGCCATCCCTGGTGGGTGCTGGATGTCACCCTGTCTCTCCAGATAGGGATGGGCTGAGGCTCTGTGCGCTCAAATTCCTCGAATCCAGATCCTCTGCCAGGATGGAGTGGGGCAGGAGCTGGTGGAAAAAGCCCCTTTTCCCCCCGTTTCTGGCTGAGGGGCTGCAGTATGAAGAGGGCAGTGGGGGTGTTGGCTGGGGCAGGTGATGGAAAATGGCCATGGCAGCCTGGATCCATCCCTGAGCCTAGATCCATCCCTAATTCTGGCTTCATCCCTAATTCTGGATCCATCCTACAGCTGGTTCCATCCTATAGCTGGCTCCATTCCTGCCCCGTATCCATCCCTGACCCCATATCCATCCCCATGGCTGGCTCCATCCCTGGCCCCGTATCCATCCCTGGCCCCGTATCCATCCCTGACCCCGTGTCCATCCCCATGGCTGGCTCCATTCCTGCCCTGTATCCATCCCTGGCTCCATGTCCATCCCCATGGCTGGCTCCATCCCTGACCCCATCTAGCTCCATCCCTGCCCTCATATCCGTCCCTGGCCCCGTGTCCATCCCTGGCTCTGTGTCCATCCCTGCCCTCATGTCCATCCCTGGCTCTGTGTCCATCCCTGCCCTCATGTCCATCCCCGGCGCCGTGTCCATCCCCATGCCCCACCCCGTGCCCACCGTGTCCGGCTCGGTCCTCCCGGGGCTGTGGCTGTGGGATGAGCCTGGGCAGGAGCCAAGAGCTGCACCGGGGCAGAGAGCACGGAGCCCCCGGGCGGGGCAGGGCAGGGCAGGGCCCGGGAGGCTCCGGGGCCCCGGGCAGGGCAGGGCGGTGCCGCTGCCCTCAGGCCGCCATATGCTGCCGGCCCTAATCCCCGCTGGAGCCTCAGGGCGAGGGAGGACATGGCCGCCCACCTGCGCACCAGCCCCGCCTCAGCGCCAGCCGCCCTGTCACGGGAAGGATCAGCCTGCCCGCGACTGCAGGCCTATGGAAGGCGTCGCGATAGCGCGCCATGTCGCGACAGGGAGGCTGTCAAACCTCGTCCCCCCCTTTGAGCGGGAATGGTTCGCTCTACACCCCCGCCGGCGCAGGGGTGGTTCATCCCGCGCCCCGCGGAGAGCGGCCGGACCGCACCACTGCGCGTTGCCGGAGGAGGAGGCGGCGCCCACCACCGCGCCGAGAGGGGGGATCTCCTCCCCCCCGTCCGCCCGCTGTCCATCAAAGCGTGCCGCCGAGCCAATCAGCGCCTCCCTCAGGGGCGCGCCCGTGACGTCCAGGCTCATTTGCATAGCGAGCCCCGCCCATCGGCCGACGTCACCCGGGCTCCGCATCTGCTGCAGTCGCTGCGGGGAGGAGGCGGCGGCGCGAGCGCGGCAGAGGTGAGANCCTGCTCCACCCTGGGTGCGCACCCACCTCTGTGCCCCCTTGCCTGGCATCGCCCTCCCCCCGGCTCCGTGTGACACCCCCCGGCTCCCTGTCACCGCGCTGGCCACGCCGTGCGGGGGCACCGCCGCCGGTGCCACTTTGTCACCGGGGAGATGCGGGAGAGGCTGCGGC
>VYZP01012309.1:0-30744 GCA_013400635.1 Hypocryptadius cinnamomeus
AACTTGAATCAGACACCGCTGGGAGCACAGCAGAGTTTTTTCTTATGATTCCTCAATATGAGTTGCTAAACAGAAACATTTGTGTTGGAGTCACATTGTGGCTTTTGCAATACTCAAGACTTTGGAGCAAGGCAGTGAAAAGCTATTCATACACATTGTGTCTGGCTCACTATTCCACAAATATTTTAGCTCTAATCCACAGACTAATGTTCCTGCAGTTCCTGAAATAGAAATCTCCTAATCCTGGCATCTGAGGAACTACTGCATTCAGATGAAAAAAAAGAGTTTGTTTTCAGTTTTTTTTGTTTAAAAGTGTAGATTTCTTTGTGAATTTCTCAAGATGTTTGTTGTAGATCATGGAGGGAATAAATTTTCTGCAAAAATATTAGTAAGTTTAATTCCTTATCTTTTTCTCTCTCCAAGCTTTTAGTTCAGGTGAAATAAAGACCGTTTAAGGGTACTATATATAAGTCCCAAGGAACCACCCTCAGACATGACTATGAGCAGAAACAAGAATTTTAACACCATTTTTACTCATTATAAAACACTTCTGGATGAGCCTGGTTCAATCTTCTCTATTGAAAATGTAAGAATTCATTCAATTAATAGTCGCAATAGTACAATTGCAATAATTAAATCAGGTTTCTAGCTTTGCATTGATCTCCTCTCATAGAGCAGTGGGATTCTCCAGCACAGAGGTGATACAAACAGCTGGCACAGAGGAAAAAAGGAAATAACATGTCTTAGTAGTGGATTGTCTCTATAATCCAGGGGATCTAGTACAACCACAAATAAGGAAAACCCTAGTTAAAATCCTTAATCTAATAAATAGGGGTTTTACACAAAGGGAAACAATTTTAAGTAAAAAGGCAGAAAGACCAAATCCAGAGAAGCTAGAATTTGAAATCTGAGTCCAAACAACCTACACCCTAGGTGCAGAACATACACTGGACTAAAGATTTTTCATGGCAAGATCATCCTTCAGCCCATATCTCCCACTTCCTTTAACTCCTGAAATATTATCATGAACCTGAGAGGCTTTCCCTAACAAATGGATATTAAGACATTTCCCAGCAGAAGCTTAATTTGTCAAATAACATGAGCAAACTCCTAGTTAGCTGCAAATGTGTCACATGTGGCTGGATTCAGCAGCTGCCATTCATGATATGGTGCCAACAGCCCTCAAACAGTGAGTAGAGGATTGCAGGTCTGACTGACCATTTTCTCTGGCCAGCATCATATGCCCCTTTTCTCACTGCACAGCTACTCAGACATGATACAAGTGACCAGAGCTGACTATTAACCACTCCTGTTACTTTTTCCATCCTTGTGCAGCACATTGAAGTGAAAGGGAAGAGCCTTGCACAGGAGGACTGTAAAACAATGATGTTGTGGATAATTCCTGAGTCTTCTCCACGTCCAGACAATCCATAGACGAATGCAGAGTAGATGACCAAGTGACCCACGTTTATTGCTCTTTCCAGTTGAAGTTAATTGAAGGTTTTCAATCAGATATCTGTATCTGGAAATTCTTTACATTCCTGTATACAACATTAGCCCTTCCCTGAACAGCAGAGTATGATGCTGTGTCTGGTCTCTGGAGTGTGTGTAGGCTCCACATTTTCCCCTGGATGTTCCCACTGAGGAGCTGACTGGACTTTATCACAGCTGCTTTCTGACCTGCAAAGCCACATTCATTCATATCATATCCAGGGTACAAATTTAGGAGAAATACACACATACATCTCTGTGCACTTGTGTCTTGTTCTAATCGGGCATCAGACCCACTATATATATAAAATATTTCAATATGGCTATTTCTGCTGTCACTACCAGCACTTATATTGCTATTTGGATGTAATTGCCAGTACAACTGCCTGTGCTCTTCAGCCTGATTTACAGCAGCCAATAAGGAAGCTGACAAGAGAGGAGATGCTGAGATACTACAGCAGGATGTCAGAGCAGAAAGCTATCAATGCTGTCTCTCAGAGATAAAGCTAAAGGAATCAGCTGGTACTGGAATACTCTTGCATTGTGTCGCATTTTGGAAAAAAAAAAATAAGAAGCTTAAAAAAATAGAATAAAAGACTTTTTTTTTCTTCCCTAGAGGGTTTATAATCTATAGAGAAAAACAGATGTTATCCAAATTTATGGATCAGAAAACTTGAGTTATAATTGCCATGAAACTAATTCACTAGCTTTAGCAAAGGAAGGAGAGAAAAGAGAAAACTAAAAGCAATGTATTTCAAGAGGGCAGACTTCAATAAACACTGTAAATTGGTGGGTGAGATCTCCTCGGAAACAAGCTGAAGCAACAAAAGAGTCCAGAAGATTTGGCAATTCTTTAAAGAAATGACAGTGAGAGCACAATCAGAAGCCATGCCAACATGAAGGAAGGATAGGAAGTGTAATCAGAAAACAATTTGGCTAAACCATGAGCTCTTCAACGACCTGGAGCTAAATAAAATGTACAGGAAGTGAAAACTACATTGAAATACTAAAGACAAATGTGAATGAATGACATAAATATGTGGGGAAAAATTCAGAAAGGCAAAGGTACAAAAAGAGAGGAAATCTGCAAAGGAAGCAAAAAGCTTTCTGTAAGCACATTTGCAGTAAAAAGAACTCTGAGGGAAAACAGTGGCTTACTGCTCAAAAGAGAGAACAAACTCCTGCCAGATGAGTCCCAGAAAAGTGAAATGTTTGGCACCTTTTCTATTTCAGCCCTCACTGGAAAGGTTAACTATGACTAGACAGTTGATAAAACCAAGGGGCAATAACTCAGGTGGCAACAGAGGAAGATCAGATTAAAGAATACAAATTGCCAGTTCAGTGGGGCATTAGGGCATTTATGCCAAGATACTTAAAGAACTTAAGAACTTAAAGAACAGGCAGAAACAATCTCACAGGCAGAAACAAATCTCTTGGAGAATTCATGCAAGATCTGTAGGGTCAGAAAAATGAAGAAGAGCCAGCAGACCACCTGTCTGTAGGAAGGACTAAGAGAGGAGACAGGAAATCACCAGACTGACAGTCTAACTTGATTCCTGGAAAAGTACTGGAACAAATAATCCAGCTCTTTCTAAGTACCTAGGTAGTAACAAGGAGAGAAGTAGCAGCCAACACGTATTTGTCAAGAAGAAATCGTGTCAAACCTACCTAATTCCATTCTACAACAGAGTAACAAGCCTTGTGGGTAGAGGAGGAAAAGAAAATGTCATACGTCTTGACTTTAGTGAGGCTTTTGACACCATTTCACATAATATTCTCACAAGTCAGCTAAGAAAACCTGGTCAAGATTAAACTACAGAGAAAAGGCATGCTAAGACAGCTGGAAATCTGCATTTTAAGTGTAATTTATCGATGATTTGGTGTCCAAATGGTAGGATTGTACCAGGTGAAAATCACAGTGTTCTGTCCTATGTCTAGAAAAGTTCAGCATTTTTATGGACGATTAAGAAGAAGGGATAATAATGTGTTTATTGCATTTACAGATGAAATCAAGCTCAGGCAGACAGTCTGTAAACATACTGTATGGTAGAACAGGAATCAGAAAAATTATGGCAAATTAGAGCGGTAGCGAGGAAAAACGAGACCCAATTCAACAGGAACAAATGAAATGTATTCACACTGGTAAGAACAACAACTGGTTCAAATCCAGGACAAAGAACTGTTGTAGACATAAAGAAAGTGATTAGGGAATCACAAACAATATAAATTTACAATGTTCCATTGTTTTTGAAAAGACAAACATGACACTGGTGTGTACAAGTAAAAATGTCACCTGAAAGATCCTCCTGCCCTACTCAGCCCTGCAAGGCTGCATCCAGCTTCAGGAAGGACTGGCTAGGCAACAAGAATGTAATGTGGAGAAAAATGTGACCCAGGAGGAAAGAACTGGGATTCCCTTGGAATAGGGCAAGTCTGAGAGGAGACATGAAAACATTCATGAAGTGCTTGAGAGGAAAAAGGAATAAGATCTTCTTACATGCTGAGGCCAGGATGAAACACATGGATTTTAACTGTAGCAAGAAATCCAACATTAAAAACTTAATTTGACAGACATTTTCCAGAAGTCGTTTAGGCAGAGGTGATCCTAACACTGAATAGACAGATAGCCTGAAAGGTTTCAAAATGTTCCTTTTATCCATCTCTTCTTTTCATGGCACACTGTGGATTTCAGGGACACAGGTCATGGATGATTAACCAAAGTTCACAGGGGCATCTAAAATCAAGCAGAAAATGGAAAGCTGACCTTAACAACACCAGTTCAACAGTCTTTACCTCAGAATATCTTTCCTCTCAATTCCTCTGCCTCAATAAATAGATTGCACATGTAAAGTATGCAATAAATGGCACATTAAATTTTTTTTCACTTAGCAAAGAAAATAGCATCGTGGTTGATTTTTTCATTTCTAGTTATGCTGCCTCTCTTATGATAATATGAGTAAAAGGAAGGTGATACCAAAGCACAGTTGTCTGGTGGAAAATATATTGCAGATACACAAATATGCCATTAGACTTCTGCATAATTGGATACTAGCTTATTAAAGGTCACCAACAAAAAGCCTTTTGACACAGCCCCAAAAAAAGCTCAGCTCCCTCATATAGCACATGTCAGCGCAGAACAGAGAAATGACACATCCAGTTTATTATATCACATTTACAATTTAGAATGGATTATTAGTGACAATATTTCTTATACAGAAATAGCAGATGCCATCTTTTTTTATTAGAAACGTTGTGAATAATAATTAATAGCCTCCTTTGCTGTTAATAATATACTCATACCCAGTAAATATTGGCTAAATAATTAAGTAAAGGGTTTTTTTTTCTTTCCAATCCCCAAGCAATTTGCTTAATTTGATAAATTTTAATTGGAACAGTGAAGACTTGGTTAATATTTAAAAAACAAACAGTTAATCATGTTCTTTTTCACTGCCTGTATCAGCTCCATCAGAAGCACCATGCTGTTCTAGAGGGATAGACAAACCAGAACTGAGGCACCAGAGATACCAAATGCTATCTTTGAAAAATGGACTTTTAAAAAACACGTAAGTGCTTTCCTCTTTCTGGAATGAATTGGGGCCTAAAATACTCTCAAACGCCAGCCCATTCCTTGAGTGTATTCTTGGCACATATATTCTCTGAAAGTTGTGGGAATTGAATATCCAACTGTTTAGATGCCTTTGTCAGTTCCACTGTGTATTAAAATAACTTTAATAACTGCTGATTAGGCCTCAAGTGGATAAAGGAAATCAGACACAGAATGCCATACATATACATAATATCCTTACATGTTTCCTGCACAGTTTAGTATTCTCCTACACTTTTAATCTAAAGTACTTCAGTTTTAATCTGAAATAGGAGCTATCAGTAGCACACATAAATCATTTTCTACAAACAATGGTGGCAGGGAAAGGTGTTTTCAGTCCTCTGCTGGTCTGTCAAAATATTTGTAGAAGTAATTCACACTTGCAGTAATCAAACCTATGAACATTTTGCAATTCACTTCAAATAAAATCTCTATAAGTGAAATACCAATTTCTACCCTCTTTTTTTTTTTTTTTTTTCTTGATCAGGGTGGTTTCAGGCAGTAGGTTGTATGAGATGCTGAGACTAAACCTAGTTTGTTACTATGAACTCCATGGTTTTTAACGATTACCTGAGCTTTGAACACTTCAGTCCCATTAAAGGTAAGAAAAACCTGCTGTTTAAAATCCTGGATGACTTTGAAATTTCCAGCCAGCTCGTCTGAATTCTGCTGAGGACCTGACTCCGTGTATGTTCATGCAAATCCTATTAAAGTCGGTGAAAGTCGCAAGCATGTCTCTGGGGCAGAGTGGGACCCCCTGCTATCTAGTCAGTGCAAATTAACAGCTGGGAGTGGAAGGAATGTAAAAAAGCAAAATCTCTTCACAGGGCCACATTGATATGCAAGGGATTTGCTTGTCAGGGCGAGATGTGTGATATGAAGTGAATGTTTATTGCACGCTGCAGGGAGCATCCAATAGTAGCCAAAAGGAGATATCTACAGTAGATCTGGATCGGAAGCTGTCTAAAAGCCAAGGCAGAGTAAAAAGCCTTTTGATAGAGAATACCTTGGTGATCCTACTTATTCCTTGTTAGAGGAAAAAACAATTGCCAGAATTTGCAAATTGAGGAAATAGTGAATCCTGGTACTTTGCCATCGCTTGCAACAACCATTTCGCAGTAATTTAAAGCATGCTTATCTATAGGTGTGGGTGGATGCAAAAAACTCCATAAATTCCAGCAATGTTCCCATAGGAACTCAGGGAGAGGGGAGAAAATTTTCAGAAGTGATGTGGACTTTAGTCTGATAAGTCAGGTAAACTGTTGTGGCCTCTGGCCACAAACACCAGTTTGACTGATGCAGACATTCCCCTCCTCTCACAGAGGGACTAAAATTCTTTTATTCACCTGATTGCTGGAAGAACACAGTAAGGATTTTTAATCCATGTTGTGTTTAGAGTGGCCTATTAGAGTCTTTCTTCTAGAAATATGGAGCAGGACATTATTTCCTCTTCCAACAAGAACCACAGGTATCTAACCAACCCCTGCTTCCTTCCACTCTGCTGCTGATCTGTATCCATGTGTGGTACAAAAAACAAAGCTGCTGCTTGCCACTGCAAATGCTACTGAACCCCCTCCCTCTGAGGGGGATCAGTCCAAGGGCACCAGGTGCTTGCTTGGGGATGGAAAAGACACCAATTACGGATTAACTAAGGATCCTTTTCTCTGCCACAGTTCCTTTCTTCACAGCAAGCAACCATTCAGATGACCAACACTGCTTCAAAAGCTCTTTCTGGAATCAGCTATAATACCTGGTTGGAATTCAAATGCTTTGAGTCATTAAGTTAGTTACATATTTTGGTAAGTTACACACGTTACTGCACAAATCACGTCTGCAGTACTAACACGAATGATAATTTGAATGATCCCCTGCAGATCAAGAGTTACTTTCCAGAAGAAATTTGCAAATTACATTTTCTAATGGCCACATCAGGGAATTTTGAACTATGTTCATGAACCATTTGTGAATAGAAAATGGGGAGCTTCATCAAACAAATCACTCCTTTTGAGTTATTGCCATGCTCTTGCTGGTAGCAGCACTACATACAAAAGCAACACCCACACACTTCCCAGCTTGCCCGGTAGACAGCATAAACAAAAGCCAGTGGGAAAAGTGCAAATAAACACAACTGAGACAAAATAAGCTGTCACACGCAGCACAGGTGATAGACATAGAAGCTGAGGATTTCTGCAGAGTTAGTCCATAGGATGAGGTTGACTGTCAAGTCCTGCTATGCTGCAGGACCTCAAGCTCCAACCGACAAGTGGGAATGGCTCCACACTGTCCAGCAGTGGAGGTGACACAGCCAGCTGTTCTCACTGCCCAGATGGCTGGGACATTGCAGCTGATTCTCAATCGGCATGCAAACACCCATTTCTAACATGGCATTTTGAAGTGAAATGTCACACTTTGTTTCAGGACCTCCCCTATGCAGCAGACCAGCCAGGAGGAGATGGTGCTGCTGAGCACTGTGGCATCACGGTCATCTGGTTTGCCAGCATTAGTTAGAAATCACAGTGCTCTGATGCAGAAAAACTTCAGTGGATCCAGGTCTGTGGCCTTAAAGAGTGAGGTGCGCATTATCCTATACGCCACACAGTATCAAATGAAGGCAGGGCTTGATTAGAAACCAATTAGAAAACTCATAAGGTCACTAAAAAATGTCTGCAAAACCATTCAGAAATGAATGCATGGGCAGATGTGAAGTGCTATGTGTGGGCAGCCCAGAATCAGATGCTTTGTGCTTGCCAGACCTGCAGCCCCAAGTCCTTCTGAGTTCTGTTGGCTGAAGTCTACCTCTTCAAGTGCAATTATCTGCTAACATTAGCAGAAATTAAAGGAAATAGCTACCCAAATGCCACTAAGGATCAGGACATACAGGCTGTGGTTTGCTCCCTACTCCAGTAAGGAAAAGAGAGGATTTGTCCCCTCTAAATGTTCTTTCTCTTCTTCCAGACTGAAAATTCAATTTTTTCCAGAAAATGCTGGGATTATAGCAGTATACACTCAGATTTAATCCTAATTATTTCTTTCCTACTGAGCATCTGCATTTGGGCTTCTTCCCTCCAGTAATGCTGGCTAACATGTCTCTGCAGTCTACCTCAGTTAGGATGTGTGTTTGCAAAGGTAGAGAGGGGTGATAGAAACCTCAAGCATCAGTATGACTTTTTCCCCTGATCTCAATAGCAGGTTTGACTTGGAAAGCAGAACTTACCAGAAGATGCTGACCACCAGCACCATCTTTTTTCCACTTTCCTTTAGCACTAAGTTCAAAGTGAAACTTAGGAAGAAATTGCAGCTGTGTCCTTTGAGCCCTGTGACTCAGCACCAGCATGACAGCCTTACATGTGAGGAAATATGTGTGCAAAAATACTTTCTAGGAGGCTTCTGCCTAATGCTGGGAAGCACTGATGCACTCTGGCTCCAGGGAGAGGTAAAAGGTTGATTGCCACCCACTCAATAACCATTTCCTTCTGCGTGATCGATGGAGCGTCATCAGAGCCCCGTCTGGTGACAGGTGCCCGCCAGCGATCGGAGCCAGAGGATGGGAATGGCTCTGTGATAGATGCTCATGGAGAGGGAAACAGTAAAGAGCATGGCAGCAGTAAAAGGAATGCAATAGGCTTCCTGCTCAATGGGGAGCAGGCTGTAGGATAACGGAAGGGACATTGATTGAATCGGAACATTTCTTTACACTTGGAGCCCCGACTGCAGCGCTCTCATTACACCGTGTAAAGTTTCTTCCAGTGCATGCTTGGTGACATCTTGACACACTGATTTTAGCATTGCTCACTCTGTAATCCCCAGGGGAAGATATCTGAGCCCTGAACAGTGTTTTTGAGTAATATCTTCCAACTAAACCCATTTTCCACTTCCCTCCCTGCCAAGGTCATTGAGTTTCTGATCTCAAAAGCAAAAGCTTTACAGGAAAGGTGAGTGGAAAGAGGAATGAAGGCTTGGGCTGCTCCTTTGGGGCAGCAGCTGGCACAGCTCAGCCTATGCTGTTTGCAGGCAGCATCAGCTAACATCAGGCTAAAGCTTTCCCATGTCGGCAGAGCAGGAGCACGGCAAGGAGCCAGGCTTTCCTGGGAGACACAGCCTGCCTTTGTCTTGCTCTGGGGATTGCACAGTGGGACAATATTCTCACAGGGCTGTAAGCTCAAGCCCTGTTGCTCCTAGATCTACAGGGGAGACTGGGGCAGCCCTAATGGGAAGGAGCTGTTGGTGGCAGGGGAAGGGGCTGGGTATGGGCCTGTCCCCACCCTGGCTGCCACCCAGGCGGTGAGTAAACCTCTCCTCTTCTCCTGGGTGAAGGACGTGCCTCTCCTCCCACCACTGAGGAGTTAGGAGATGACAGAGCTCCTAAAGCAAGAATATTCAGGCGCTTATAAGATCTTTCCTTTTCCTGCATCAATTGTTTTCTTAAAGTAGCTCTTTAAATATCATAGAATCATAGAACGGTTTGGAGTCAAAAGGACTTTAAAGACCACGAAGTTCCAACCCCTGTTCTGTGAGCAGGGACACCACAATATCCCAGTCTGTGATGCTGTTACACAAACCTACGTGTCCCCAAAGGCACGAGCCAGGCTGACTGCAGGAACAGAGCTCCACACACATACCTGCAGGTACATGGGCACGGGGTGACTGGAGAAGTTAATCAGCTTCAAAGCATGCGACACGGCAATCAGAGGTTCACATCAGGACAAGGAAAGAACAGCGGGGCCTTGCATGCACAAATAAATGACCTTTGAGTCCTGTGTTCTCTGTGCATTCAGACACAGACCAGACTCTGTTACCAACACCTCGGTGCAGGCACGTTCCCCTGGAGGAACAGTCAGGATGGTGCTACCTGGGCCCCTCTGGCATCAAAGGCAGCCAACTTCCAGCTCCTTCCAGGGCAGTGGGTGCAATTTTATGGCTCATCTCTTATTATGTCACTCCCTGCACAAAGTGTGCAGAGCTGGGTTTTGGTGCTTATCCGTACTATGTTCACAGGAGCAGGAAACACTGGGGCAATAGTTTGCTTTTACACATATTTCATCAAGCCATCAGACAGAAGAAATATCTAGGAAAGAGGAAACCACCTGAATTTTGAATAGGACCCCACCATGAGGAGCCTGAGGTAGTAAGAAAGGCTACGGTTCCACAAGCATTCAAAAAATCAGAAACAATTGTGAAACAACCAAATAAAATAAACTACCCCTCCATCTGTAAATATTTGGGGAGATTATGTCCAAACTAAGTCACAAATTTCCTCCATGCAAAAATATGATAAAATACATCCACAGATTAATCCCCATCACACACATATCCAGGGATAATGTGAAGGCACTGACTAATGTAAAATACAAAAAATCTATGCCTTATTGCACTCATAATTTGAATTTTTCACATGAACTGCTCAAATATTTTTGTACATCTGCTAAACTTCTTTGGGAGTAACATGAGAGTACACTATGCCTAATAACTTAAGGAAAACTTTGAAGCTTCATCTTCCAGATTTTTACTCAAGCAAGTATTAGTCATTAAACTTGGGCATTTTTTACCTTTTCCAGAGAAGTGGTTACAATACTCCTATTTTAATTAAATCCAAAAGGAAAAAAAATCCTAACCTCTCTGAAAATAACATCTTTGCATTAATCACAAAAAACTTTATTTAAATTGAAATATTTTTTTGACATTTTCTCCCCCCTTTCAGAGTTCTTTTCGGGGTTAACTTCTAAACAGAAACACCACATTCAACTGAAAAGTCAAAATGTTTGCAATAGATAACTCCTAGAAAAAAAATGTTGCAATATTTAAAGGAAATCCTTTCTGCTTGATTCCATAAATTTGACTCAAGTTGTTAAACTGTTTTATTCTGACCAATTTTACTCCTGTTTCCATGAAGAAAAACTGTTCATGGACATTTATTAATGACCATCTTTCATAACTGGAAAACTTAGCAGTATATGGAAGTAAAAGAATGGGCCCAACGCAAACACACTAAATAACTGGATGTGTTGTCTAACTCTGCAGTGATTCAGGATCTTATCAAAAGGGATTTCTGAGCACAATTTGCAACAACTATCTCCACTGCCAGTGCCAAATCCTTCCAGTGAGTAATACATATATAAATAAATTTTAATTATACATACTTACAAACTTTCAGGTGCATTTTTCATGAGATTTTGGATAATTACTTTGTTTCCTTTAAAATACATTTGAAAGAAAACTGTATTTTAATTACCAATGTAATATGTACCCCCACAGGCTTATACAATATATCTAAATATATCATGCTTTACTGCATGTCTTAAATAAACTGAATCTGCTGTAAGCAGACAGTTTTCAAGATTTTTTTAAATTATTATTGATACCTTTGGAAAATTCAGAAGATGTTGAGACATTAAGGGAATATCACAAAGTTTAACTGCATAAATTTTCTTCTTTTTTTTTGTCCTACTTAAAAGGGTTTCTTCAATAGCCTGGGACATGTTACATTGCTTGGCTGAACTGAGAGCATATTTTCGTGATCTTCACACATTGTCAGCCAAATCTGGGAGTGGAGGACTGCAAAGAACACAACAGCTTCAGCAAGGAGATTTGGGACTGGTGGGCTGTAGTGGGAGTACAACCACCAGCCGTATTGTGGGAGCCCTGGGCCAGCCTGGACACTCAAACCAAGGCACAGAGCCAAACAGGCCAGTGACTGACTTGTTTCTGTCTAATACAGAGAGCTGAGGCAAGGAGAAAGGAGGTGGAAAAAAGAGAAAAAATGTTAGAAATATTTATTTGAAGTTACACTATCATTCTTCTTTATGAACAAAATCCACTAAAATTCCAGAAGAAAAAGGAAAATATATTTTTTTCTGCAGAATAACCTTAAGCCCAGAGGCCAGGTGATTGGCTGGTATAAAGATCCACACTGACTTTGCTGGAGCCCAGGTGATTTATTTCAGGTCCTGCTCCTCACTGGGTACACTGAGACCACAACAACCCAGCACTGTACCTGCACCCTCCACCCACCCAGCCTGTCTTCCATCATGTCACAAAAGCCCCATAAAAACTGGGTTTTGCAAACACCACCACCCTGGGCCAGTCACGGGCAGGAGATAGGGCACTCCTTTCCCCCCAGGGTCATGGCCTTCGAGATCCTGCCTCTCACTTCTAAAAAGTCATAAAATGAAGATATTCACTGAAGCATCCCAGGCCCTGCCTGGGAAAGAAGATTCAGAGCCTGCCTCTGGGATGCATCCACCCCCAAAATTAGCTCTTGGAAACAGCTCAGGCATATTAGCAACCTGTGCTTAAAGGAGTTTGTCAGATGAGAGCAATGGGAAAGTGCACAGCCCTGGAAAAACTCCTCCTGTGTGATTGTGGCCATCCCTTTGCAAGAAAGTTGAATTTACAAGGGAAATAGATGCAGAAGAAGCTACTGAACTGACTAGAGAGATAGAGAGCCTGTTTAATCAGAGGAGACAAGGTGTACAAGTTTTGTTTAGCTTCACTGGACAGAGGCTGACCCAGAATGTGTTTGCTGTATCTAAATATCCCACACTGATAAGCTCCATGGAAAAATTACTCAAGCAATGGGATGATTGTTGGCTCAATAAAAGAAGCAAGCTGCCTGTGAATACCCTTAAGGGAGAATAGAGGTTCTCTAACCATCAAGTTTTTGACAACATTACAAAAGCTATGAGATTTTTCCCAGTAAGTTGTGGAAATCTGTGACTTGAGCAGAGAGAAATATTTATTTGAAGTTTATTTATTTTATCAATGACCTTCCCATCCCCTCTAGATCTACATCATACAAAAACCAAACCCAATTTTTCCACAGATTTAATTTGCCTCACTCTGAAATGTTAATCCTATGAACATGTACATGTGGCCTGATCAATTTTGGGTCTTTAAATGATTTACCACAATTTTACAGACCAGATATGGCCTTAAAGTAGATGAATGTGTAAATTGTTTCTTCAGGAGCAGGACTCCAGACCTGGGTACACAGATCTCTGTGCACTGAATAAACTGTGGTGGCTGCAGATACAGTTTATTAATCAATTATCTCTGTTTATTGGAGAGCAGGATCTTCCTGCAGCTGCTAAACCAAATGACATGCAATGACAATTATGTAAACTTTCATGGAACTCCAAAAAAGCTATCAGCAGTTTCCTGGCTGTTATTTTTGAGCTGATCTAATCTGACATATGGTGATTCCTTGAGTCATTTGATAGTGTAGAGAGCTAAGTAAACTCCTCTGCAAACACCCATAAAAAGTGGCCCTGCAGTTTTTGCTCCTTTTGGAAAACCAGAAGCACATTGCTGCAAAGAGTCAAACATGAGGAAGGATGAAATCTTATAGCAGACCTTGACCTTGGGTGCATCAAACCTTTTTAAAACAAAAATACATTTTCAGGTAAACAGCCTACTTTTATAAAAGGAATCAGCCTTCTGCAGAAGAGCATGACCCTTCATCAGAAAGTGCAAAATCTAGCAGACAAAAAGTTTCCATCCTAACATAGGAATTTTGTCAACAGTACACTTGTTATAAAAGCTCAGTTTTCAGCTGTTGAAGATCAAAACATTTCAGTTGATTTTTCACTGAAAAAGTGACACTAGTAACCCTTCCTCAAATGCTGGAAATTTATTCTTCAAATAAATTTCATCCAGACATCTTCCAGGGCCATATTTTTATTTCTGTCTTAACTGGAATTCCGTTTCTTTCTTTAAGTTATGTCATTTAATCCTCTGAGAACTGTTTAATCCCATAAATCAGCCATCTATACATGTAAAAACCCTAACTTTTACACTTCAGAAAAGGCTTGCATATCCAGACCTGTTTCTTAAATATCCTGGAAACATAAACCAAGAGCAAATCTGTCCCAGAACATCAGTTCTGCAGCTGATACCTACAGAATGAAACTGAGATTAGCCTAAAAAATTTGTATTAGCTAATGCTAAGCTGTGTATACTGCTCACTAGTAATGTCTAAGTTTAGTAGAAAGAAAATGCTTTTAGAAATCTGAAGCACACAGAAATGTTGTGGCACAGTGATGCAGCAGCTACTGGACAGAACTGAACTCATCCTGCTTCACTTCCTTCAGCATCTTAAAAATTCTCTGTGTTTAGATGCAATTCCTTTCACCCACAAAAGCAATATTGCTTAATTTTTCTTTTATTGACTTACAAGCCATTGAGCCCACTTGGAATTATAAGGGAAGGTGCTGGGATGTGAAGTGATTTGGTTCCACCAGCAGCTGTAGCTGCTGACTGTGTCCTGTGGCAGTTGGCACATGGTAAAAAGTGAGGTGAAGGAAATGGACAAACTAAAAAGCAGAAAAATGGGCACTGCCGTGAAGCTGATTCGTGCCTGCAGTTGAAGCAGCAGAAAATATCAAATGTCAGAAGGAAGCTTATCCTCTAAAGCTTTTCAACCCCCTTTTGCACAACAAAGAGATCTGGCTAGTTCAGATAAGGGGTGTATGAACATCCCAACTTTCAGTCGCTTATTTATCTGTGGCACTCCACCCTTCACTAGGCATCTCCTTTCCTAGAAGGATTCAAGTCCCTTGATTAAAATATTGTGGCACATTACCAGAACACCTCTCAGTCCACTGTGCTTTGTCTGTCCCACCCCCAGAGAACGATCACAAAACCTGGTTCTGTCCTCCCAAGTCAGCAAAACTCCCACCAACCTCAGTGGCACCAGGACTAGGCCTGGGTAGATATTTTCTATCCATACATAGGTTGTCTTATCCAGTCATTCTCAACATGGGAGGATATTCACACACACACATACACACACACACCTTTCTTAAATGAAGTTTTTGTTTGCACAGCTGTGCTAACACCATACATAGAAGAGACTTTTATTCTGGAACAACCACTTATCACAGAATTTGAGAAGAGTGTGTATCAATGGGCCTCAGAAAGGAAAGGACAACCTTGTCAAAGCACAGATCTTCCCTTCCCTTCCCTTTGAAATGCCTCATTCAAGTTCTTGCTTCTCTCCTCCTGTGTGTTCAACCAGTTTTAATTTGCTGGAGAGGAGACCCTGCTTGATCAAAGAGCAAATCTCTGTATAGCCAGTGTGAGCCTCTAAAGAGCAAGTTCATTCTTCTTAGGAGTCTTGTACCAATCCACTGGAAGTGCTTCCTAGGCTTTCCTCAATCCACATGAAAAATCTTTCCTGCTCATAAGCCTTGAAGAGACCTTCCAAAAAACAACCCTGACTTAGTGATATGTTACTTATCCATCATCTCCACCATAGATGCTGCTCTCAGGAGGGCCAAGCTGCCGAACTGTTGCTCAAGTCTCAGGACACTAATATTGCTGTTCTGTACATGGTTAAAAATACAGAGAGGGAACAAGTTTAAATGCATATCCAAATGTGGTTGTGTTTTCTCTACTAAACTACAAATTATTATCTTTAGGTGAAAAATTCTTCCCAGATTTACCCCATCATCTGTCACCCTGAAGGTGGCAGACCCTCACTATCTCACCTGCTCTCCTCATCTGGCACCTGCCTTCTGCCAGGTGCCAACACTGTTAAAGAACTCTCATTTATTTTCACTTCTAAGTGAATTAGTTAATAGTTTCTTACCACATTTTCACATCTTTGGCTCTTTCACCTTAACATATCATTTCATTGCTTATTTCTATGTCTTTCATTTGGCTGCTATCCAACCAATTTAGTTTAAATAATAATTCAGTTTGATTTTTCCATATGCAAATTAACTTGTTGTATTGCTTGTTTGTAAGATGCTACACGTTACTGTTTCATTCTATGACATCAGCACAGTTAAATTTCTCACCTAGTTTGTCTTCCTCACAATTCCAATTCATCTTCTAATGAACTAAGACTTAACCAGCTAGATAAGGGTCATTAGAAATGTGTATTCATTTTTAGCAAGGCCAGATTGCACAGCTGCAATAGAACACATTGTTCTGTACATTGCAGTAGAAAACTACATGACTCCAGGAATTTCAGACATTAACTGGCATTTTTCTAAGACTGGTAATTATCACAGCATGCAACATACAGAATTCCCCTAGACATTGTCTGCAGATAATCTACCACTGTGGATCTTTGCACAACCTTAAGACCTGACCTGAATATGGTCCCCTGTTTTCTCTACATTCACATATACAAACCTGTCATTTCAGCAGTTTGAAACTGATCAATTAATAGGTCACTCAGACTGTGATGTAGTCAAATATTAACATGAGATCAGAGTGAGTTACCTCCTCCTGTCACAGCAAAACCTTTGCAGCAGTGACTTAAATGGGTGAAAAAAAATTAACCAGCTCTGCTGGTATCTCCAGGAGTGAACATCCCACTCTCAAATGGTAAAACTTCACTCACCCTCTGGAATATCGCAGCATCAATCTGTCACATATTAGGGCTTTCCCCTTCATGCTATTAACATACCTCAGGCTCAGAAAAACACCAGTAATTAACAGGTTTGTTGAGGAAAGAGAAAGAGCTTGCTCAGCACTTGTCTGTATATGGAATTATTTCTATACAATGAGAACAATAATTTTCTTGAACCTGTGCTCATTCTAAGCTTACTTTGCACAAAGAGGCAGAACTGTGAATGTCTATTCTTTCCCTCAGAGACTGGACTTTGAGAAGATTTGCTCAGATTTCTTCCCCTCAAGCCAGATTGATTTAAGCTCCAACATTGTTGGTTTTCAGGAAGCCAAAGTGTTCTGAATCTGGACCTGGTCCGATTAAAAAAAAAAAAAAAATTAAATTGAAGCTCTAGGTCATGGTTTGTGCTGCAAAACTGGTGCCAGTGATTTCGTGGCAGATAGTCACGCATCTGAGTCAGATCTAAACAAATGTGGCTAGATCATGGCAGAAGGGCTCAGAACCACCAGAAGTTTTGTCTTTTAGATTAATCATAAAAGCAAAGTTCAATCCTTGCCTCTGCAGGTACATTAAAGCTAGTCCCTCTGTGTGCTCTTTGTTGGTTACTAACTCTAATGCTCTTCATAAATCTCCGCCTGGTGAAAAATGCTGGATTCCCCAAAAGACATTGGCAGGATAAAGGTATTTTTTGTTTCCTAGGAACCTGCAGCCCAGCTGTTCTCTGCTTTTTGTGGACCTTTCTTCAGCAAAGAAAGAGATTTCTTTTTATTATAGAGTAAAATTTTCCCTCAAAAATTTCTCAGGTTTTTCATCTTTCTTTATCACTTGTTTCTTGTGGAAAAACTTAGCATACCACTGTCTTGAAAAAAAGCCACCATCTTTCTTGCTCATGAAAGCTCAGTATCTAAAAGTCTATGAATCATTTTAATAATAATAATAATAATAAAATTTAAAAAAAAAAAAAAGTATCTTCCAAAGAAGCCACCAGGAAAAAAAAATCAACTACTTGTGCCTGTGGAGGGACCAAGGCCACCTTTAACCTCACAGACTTTCTAGAACTAGTCCAAGTTTCTTCCTCAGTTCACCATTTTCATTGCAGATGAAGCTGTGGGACGTCAGATCTGGTGTTTCAAATCCTTTTGAACTGATATAGATATCATTTCATGCTGACATAGATACCTTTTTTAAGCTGATGCAGGCAAGTTGAGCTTCAAGATGCCCATTGGAGCTTACCAACATTCCTGCAGTCCTCTTGTTCTTTGTGAAATTATTGCTTTTTGTGGAAGTGGTGGAAATTTAGAGACAAAAAAACCCAAAAAAAGGTAGAAAGAATGTGGCAATGCTTCTGGGTGAGAATGGGGAGCCCTTACTTTCTCTGGAGGATACAACATCTTTACAACCAGACTTGTGAACACAAAGGGCAGTTTGGCTCAGCCATTCTTTCAGTGAGAGTTGGTAAAGCCAAGTCCACAACAACATGCCTCCCCAGAGAAATCCAGTCATCTTCCCAAAGCCTTCCAGCTTCCAGGGCCATGTACAAAGTCAGTAATCATGGCTGTGACAGACAGAGCATGTAATGAATGACAGAAATTAGCCAGAATGCATGAAGAACACAACAACACCCTCCCGGCTCAGCATTCACCCAGTGAGTGTGGCCATCAGGAGGCAAGAGCGAAGACAACAAACCAAGTCATACAGCTCCCTTCCCTATTCCCCACTCCATGACATCAGTGGAAGGCAAATTGGGCACAAGGGCCAGAAAGGAGTTGCAAACAAATTCTTCTAACTCATTTCCAGCCCTATCCAGGAGTGCATGAACACAGATGAAGAGCCTGTGTAACATCTCTGATGGCTGTGGAAGATGGCAGAAAGGAGCAAGGCTTGGTAACTACTAATTTTTCATGTTACAGGCAGGGAATGCAGAGTGCAGCTCCGATAATTACGGTAAAAGCTACTTTAAGAAACCTTGAGAAAATCATGATGCCAGATTTCAACCTAGGAAGTAAACAGGTATATAAGAAAAAAGAGAAGATGCCATGATTTAGTACATGGTAACAAAAGACATCCTGGGTTTTCTGTGGAGACATGCCTGTGGAGATAATCTCCACCCATCCTGAATGATAATAAACCACATACAGTAGTGGTCTCTGCACTTCATTAATTACTGAGGAGAGTTTGCAAAAGATGCTACATTTGGGTACTCAGGCCAGTCTCCATTCATGGTGGAAATAAAAAACTATTTGCTCTGTTACAGTATTCAGCTGGGTGGCAGCTGGCCCTGGGGTACCTCTCTCACCCTGGCAAGAAATTCGCTTTCTTAAAGTGACTATGCAGCGCTAAAACAGCAAAGTTGGAAAAGAAAATTTTTTATAAGTAAAGAAAGGTCAAAATCCTTTCAGGATTATTCACTTTTTTGAATTACAACATTCTTATTCCCATAATACCAGTCCAACAATTGCCCGATCCTCTCCTCTTTGTAAATTAAATCTCATGAAGAAAACACTTTTTCCTTTTCATCATAGAAACATAGAGATGTAAAAGTCCTGACCCTATGAATTAGGGGTCAATTATTATTTCTAAATGTGTGCTTACAGACAGGCAAGTAGACGCTGGACAGACCCCAAAAAGCTGTGGATTGTGTTCTGGCTGCCTATTACAGTCATTAAGTAGGTGATTCATTGCCTAGCATTTAGTACTGCCAGACTGTGCCTTTCTATGCAATAAAGAGGGAGAAAGAGCTTCAACATCAAAGTCAGGCACTCACAGTCAGCCATCTGCCTAACACTTTGACTTATGTCCCTTTATTGTACATGGATCAGGATCTGTGGTGGTGTACTCTGATCTCCTACCGAACAGCAACACTGTTCTAGGTGCTTGGGTTCATACTATGGGCCCTGCTTGGCAATAAAATCACCCTTATCTAAGCTTGGCCAAGCACAGAAAGTCATTTCAAACAATATGTGAAGGAAGGGTGGCAATGCTTCATTGGGTTTTTTAGGTTTCATGGCACAGGCAGTGGGCTGCCAGCCCACAGCAACGTGTGGCACTCTTCACTCCCCCACATGGACTGACCTCAAGGTGCTTTGTTTAAGTGAGTTATTGGTCCCTTTTTCTGCAGAAAACAGAAATATCATATTGTCACCAAAATTTTGCACTGAGAGTCAAGCCCAAATGGTTGCTCCCCAGAGTCCTCCCTAACACCATGAGGAAGAATTGTAAACTGGCCTCTGAAGCAACATTTGGAGCCAAGACTGCACCTCTAACCTCCACCCCAGTGCAGTGCAGTAGCAGCAGCATGTATGCCATGTATGCCGGGCTGTCAGAGCCACAGGTCTGCTGTGATCCTCTAGGTTCAGACAAGGCATTAACCCTGCAACAGAAGCAGCAGGTGGAGGTGCTTGCCAAAGCCAAGGTGTTTGGCAGACCCACTCATCCCTTGGGAGTCAGAGTGCATTGTTTCCTGAACAAGCCCAGCCGTGTTTGCTCACTTAATTGTACAGCTGCAGGTTCGCTTCCAGCTCTCGCTGTTGTCACAGACTGCGCAAGACCTGCCAGGCTTCACATGCCAGACATGAGACCTGCGTGCTTGGCTCCTGTCTCCGCCTCTGGTACGTCAGGCAGCGATGGGGCAGTGCCACAGGTGACACCAGCAGAGCCACTGCGGTGCAAAAAAAGCTTTCATGCATCACTGAAGACGTAAGTGGCACAGCCAGGCCAGGAGGCAAATAGTGGCAACACACTGTGTGTTTCAGGATCATTCAGATTCCTATTGCTAAGATCCAGATGAGGCCATGCTCTGGCACTAGAAAGGGATGTAGCTGTCAGGAACAGTTGCAGAAAATAGGGGTGGGCTCTGGAAATGAGGGATCATGGTAGCTTGACTCATTCTTGTGCAGCAGAGCCTCTGCATAAGACATCCCTGCAAGCAGCCACTCCTGCCAGTGTGAAATGACAACTCTGTGCAATGTCTGGGCAACTCATTGAGCAGCTACTTGTGAAGCCCTTTAAAAGCACCAGTGGTTTTCAACTGACTTGATCAGCTTCATACAAGCTGAAATATTCACATAGCTGAATACTCCACTCAGCTTAGTATCTAGTTTGTGGCTTGCTTATGAGGACAATATCTAGGAAATATTGTTACAACAATAATTTATTTATTCCTATTTGCTGATTTGGAAACTTTGAGCCTCACTTGGCTTCGTTTTCTCATTTCTCTTGTGAAAACACACACCTAGTCAAATAATTGGTCATGCTCACACAACTCTGTGTTCTGCTGCTGTGTTTATTTGAGAATCACACATGCACACATACTTGAGAGGGAGATAAAATCACTCTGGCTGAGAGGCTTTATCTTGCCTATCTGTTTCTCAAATAGGTCCATTTGACTTGGAAAGGAAGAGGATAATTTGATTCCTAACAGAAAATGTCCTCCTTTGATCTGATGTTTTTGCAGTTAGCCATTCCCCAATAGATCTTTCTTGTGTGATGTTTTCCTTTCGTTTTCTTTCATTCCTGTCTTATTTTACAATAACATATTTGAAAGAACCCACCCTTCTCCCAGGGAAACATCATCTCTAACCGATTCGCAGTCAAGCATAACTCTAAAATTCACAGCACTGCCTCCTTATACCACCCTGCATCTAGAAGGTAAAACACTATCTGCCTGTGCTTGCATTTAAGCCAGCAGATGTTAGTATTACTACATTTCAAAGGACCCAAATCAATCCACTTCCTTCATTGTCCCCCTCTCGCAAAAACCTAGACAGAGAAGCCTGAGGCTTTGTAGTTTTTGAAGTGCTCTAATCTGGACAGATCTTACCATTGCTGTCATAATTGATTAAGCTGTTGCCAGCATTCCCTGCATCTCCAGAGAGCTGTCATGGTTCACATTCATCAGGGCATGCTCCAAAGTTCACACACTTCCACAAGGCACAGCTCAGTGAGAGTCGGACATCATTGGAATAATAATACTTTGCACTTGCATCTCACCTTTCATCACAGGCACAGCACAAACACTCAGAGTCCATTTCTGCTGCCCTTTGTCACACCCTGTGATACTCTAGAGCAACCCTCTCTCCACCTCCAAAAAAGATCC
The DNA here is from genome assembly GCA_013400635.1 of Hypocryptadius cinnamomeus. Lineage (NCBI taxonomy): Eukaryota > Metazoa > Chordata > Aves > Passeriformes > Zosteropidae > Hypocryptadius > Hypocryptadius cinnamomeus. Next base: position 21,547 of record VYZP01012309.1, read on the forward strand.
ATAGAGCTGTTTGCAGAGCAAGATACACCAAGGACAAGTGAATATTTACCCAAGAAGTGTCATGATGCTTTTGAGAGAACAGTGTTACTCCTGTTCTAAACTAATGGAAAAACTGCATGGTTTGCACTGGTCTCCAAAGGGCAACTGAAAGCTGTCCCTTGGACCAGGCTTGCTGGTCTCCCAAGCTGGGTACATGCAAAGGTTTCCTCTGGCAGGATCAAAGTATCCCCACGCAGGATTTTGTGAGTCATAAATGTAGGCTTTTTCTGCTTGCAGACAGATGGTGATGGAGCCATGCAGATGGGTGTGGATGTACTGGGGAACATACTAACATTGAAAACATTTACAGGTGAGTTGAAGCATCTTCTTTCAGTCCTCCATGAGCTTTACCAAAGAGGCTGCAGATGACTCATTGTGGGAGTTAAAGCACAGCGTTCCCAAATTCCTGCTCAGTGTCTAGTCACTACAAATTCCCATTTTTTGCTAGCCCATGGAATTCATTAGCTATTTATTTATTTCCTTACTTACTGACTTTAACAAAAGCACATATTAAATGTAGTTTAATAATATCCTAAAATGCTAATTTTCTATGTTCCAAACAAATAGGATATTCATCCAATCCGCGTGCATAGTCACAGATTAGTGGATACATAATCTTTATAGGTATATTTCTAATTTCTGGTACGCTTCTTTACATGTTAACTTTACACCCCTACTTATCTGTTCCCTCCTTTTCTTCTGATCAGACTTAAACAGTGAGAAGACATTACATGACTAAAATAAAATAGCTCACTAAAGAAAGGGCAAGCTCACTTGGAAAACCAGGAGCCATCTCTACTCCTACCAGATGGAGTTTCTCCCACATCTACAGCCATTAAAGTTATGAAATGTTTAGATGTTTTACTAATTCCATTAAGAACCAGAAAGGCTGTTCCCACCATGACCAGAAAATGAAACAGCAGCAATCACACGGGAAAATGCTCAACTTTCCAGACTCAGCAGTTTTATTAGTGCAAATACCCTCCATACAGCCACACATTTGCCTGCTTCCTTACTCTGGACCCTAACTCAGCATGGGGTGGTTGAGCTGGTGCTAACCTTCTTCTCCAGCTCATTTCACCTGCAAGAAGGAATGACCCACTGATGAGGATTTTGACCAAGGATTCTAACACATTTGTTGTTTTTTTCTCTCTTTCTTTTGTGGATTTCCTGAGCAACTTTGGGCAAGTTGTTAATTCTGTCTGTGTCCCAGTTCACCAGCCATGAAATGGAAATAATAGCACTTGCGTGTTGCAAAATGGCATTAAGAAAGTTAATTTTGATGTGTCTGGTATATCATGCTAATAAAAATCTTGGAAACACCATTTGCCAGGTTCCATCACTGGCCTTGGTCTAATTCTTTCCTAGGACTTGTCTAGCAGGAGCAAATGCTGATGTGACAAGCATGGTCATATATTTGTGGTGTTGTATATGCTTTTTCCTTAATCACTCACCTCCTGGATTCATGTGATTCTTCATAATCTCACTCCCCATTAAAATAAAGCCTAAAGGTTCGTAGTCAGGAAATTGGAGTGTAAGGGGGTGGGAAAGGAAAGAAATGAATGCCAAAAAGCATGAATGAAAAAGGGGAGCACCTGGAACAGCCCAATATGAGTTATTTTAAAGTATCAAGATTTCTAAGCTGATAGAGGTTTAATTAAAGATTAAAAAGAAAAAAATATTTGTAAATGCAGAGCTGACAATACCAAGGTTCGTTCTTCCTGCTTCTTCCCCTTCAGGTGCTATTGCAGTAAAGATCAGATCAGCACAATTCGCTCCAATTCACCAGCACAGGCACCTAAATTACAACCCCAGCACCACCCGAGCCTCTGAGAAAGTGAGACAGAGCTCCTGCTGTTTTGAAGCCAGCTCACACCACGGCTGTCTCGCTCGCTAGACAGCAATGTGATGAGTGTATTAGCATTTAGCAAAGGTGTATAAAGTCCTGGTCCCTGCCTCGAGGAGCTGACAACATTGCAATACACAGGGACAAGAACAGGAAGCCACATAAAAAGAAAAATAATTAAGCAGACATGTTGGCTATGTATTCTTGCAACCACATCAAGCCTGGTCACTAGGGAGGAAAGTGTTGTGCCCTTGAGTGCAATTCCCACTGCTGCAGCCGGGCCCTGGCAGTCACACGCAGGCCGGCACGGAGGGCACGGCTTCCCGGCAGCCGGTGCAGGGCCGGCCCACCCTCCCGCTCCGGGCCGCTGGAGTGCGGCTCGCTGCCTTAGCCGGAGTTAGCTGGGAGCCACACATGTAATTAAAGCGCTGGCTGGCTCGGCTAGTGAAAGCAGGCACGAGCTGCTACAATCTGCTATCATTTCCAGACCTTGGCATTAAAAATTCCTCGCTGCAGCCTGTGCCAAATGGGATGGGTAAAGCCTGCGGGTCCCAGGGCCCCGGTGCTCCCATCACAAACCCCCTTCTTCCCACAGCAGCCATATTCCTGGCACAGCTGCACAGANCAAATTCTGTCAGGCCTTCTAAGAAGACCAGAGGTTTGAATTTCAAAGAGCAGAATCAATAATCAACCACTGTACAATAATTTGGGATTTACAACACAGAAGTATCCACATGACACATAAAAATTATGTTCTATAAGCATCTCTTCTCCCATTTTATATCTGATTAGGAATACAAGTGGCTGTTGCTTCTCAAAACTAACCCAAAGGGAATCTTAGAGGAGAAGGAAGTGAGAGGAAGCTCAAGCACGACAGGGATGGGCACTGTGTAAGAGTACAAATCAAGTCTAGTGAGTCGTACCCTGGCAGAGAATTAGGGAAAGTCAGGGGTTTAAGTATTTGTCTCCTTTGGCTGGGCTGAGAGTGAAGAAGTCTCGGCACCAGAATTCCCCCACTGCAACTGGCTGGTCATAAGAAAAGTTTAAAAACACATTTTAAGAGGGAGCAGAAGGGATTGATAAGGTGAAGAGACCCTTGACACTCTTTAGTTCTTCACCCCTGCAGTGAAAGTAAAAGCAATCTTGGTGATATCTTGAGAGAGTGAGAAGATCAGATACTGGTGATAGTATTTTAAAGTATCTCCAGAGAAGTGGCTGACAACCCACACTGCAGTGNAGCCTGTCCTAGACCCCTGCACGCCCGAGGTGCTGAGATCCTCCTGTCCTACCCAGGGCTGGGGTGAATCGTCTGTAGTCTCAGCCCAAAATAAGGGACAGCTGTGTCTGGCCTGGGCCTCATCGGAGAAGGGTTGCCTTTTATTCTTAGAAAGCTGTAAAATTCCCAGGCACTCACACAAAGGAAAGAAAATCTTCTTAAGAGCCAAGGAGGAAAGTCAGACATGCAGGACTGTCGAGAGACTTGCTCAAGGTCACACTGCTGGAGCTGGACTGAGACACGAGAACCCCCAGTCCCCAGGCTGTACTGTGACCTCCCTTAGACCAACTCAGACCAAGGCAAATCAGGATAAGAAAATGATCAGACTAAGGAAACTTTCTCTACTATTAGGAATACCAGCACCTCCAGACAATGATTCTGGTAGCAAGAACCTGTTCCTAAAACTGTGCAGAAAGCAATTTTTCCTTGATTGCTTGGTGGAGTTTATAATTAACACCACTCCAGCTTCTTTGGGCATTTCAAGTCCAAAATAGCAAATTTCTCATTTTAAGCCAATTCATAGAGGCACAAGGGCAATATAATGTGATCTTGTGTAGCAGAAGTGGTCTCTATCTCTCAGGTATTTAGCATTCCTCTGCAGAATCCCATCATGCTGCCTTGTGGAGCACTGCACATCCTGGTCTCCCTCTGTATACTTTATTCCTTTCCTAAAGAGAAAAAGTAAATGGGCCAGATCTGCAGCTGACGTAAATCAGCATCTCCCTCCTGAAGTCAATGAAGCTACACCAGCGGGCACTAGCTAAAGATCTGGCCCAGTGAGTTTAGTGCCACGAGGTTATGAATCATTGTTATTATGTGGCGCTGAATGTAATTGCCTGATCCCTTCTCCCCATCTCCCCAAGGGGTCCAGAGCAGCTCTCCTCCTAATGCTGCCAGCAGCAGGGGGAGAAGAGAGTGTAATGTTCAATTATATTTTGCATGTTTTTCCAATAGTAAATCACAGCAGGGGATGTGACCCCCTGCTAATTGGAAGTCATGTCCTGTGGGGTTCTCTTCTTCCCTTTTGCTCCAATGTGTATCTATTTGTATTAAATACTGATAAATGGCACAAGTGCAGAGCGGTGGTAGATTTTTGTGTCGTTGTGGGTCTAATGATGATTTCTCTCACAGGCCTGTTTTTTTTCTCTAGTTACAAAAATGTTCAATCGTTTTTATGCCAGGTTTTAGTGTACAAGGCTAAAGCTGATGGAAATTCCTTCAGCCAAACCTGACTTAAGTCAACTGAGTGCTCCCTGTGTTACAGGAGGATAGTGTTTCTTTCACTACCGTCTACCACAAAGTCTGCAATCCCTCCATGGATGCTTTGTGTTTCAGAAAGGGCAAAACTCAGAGATGGTAATGCAGGAGACAGGAAGTGTTTCTGTGTAGCTCATCAGCAAGCCAGTTTAAGTTTTCAAAGGGATTTAATCCGGGCGAAATTCAACCCCGTGGTCAATGAAGCACTTACATTCCTTCCAAAGCTCAGCAATAAGGCGTAGGCACCGAGGGGTGAGATGGACAGGCAGAGATTTCCTGGGGGGAATGTGCAGTCTGTGACACTCCTCCAGCAGTGCAGGGTGATGGCTGTGCTCTCTGTGTCACCCCAGCCTGGCACAGCACACCTCCCTCTGTTTCAGACCAGGGTCACCAGAACTCCTGGTGCTGTGGAGCTGCTGCTTCAGGCACTGTGCAGGTCTGTTACTCAGGCTTTTATAGCCTGGCCAGCCCATGGGACACAAGTACCTGACCAACCTGTTCTGCACCATGGCCCCAGCACTGGGATGGCTGCTCTGGAAAGAGCACTGGACCATAACCCTACATGACCTCCCAGCAGCACTACCACCAACCTCTTCCTCCACCCAGCTCCAATATATCAGATATGCTCTCATCCCATAAACCAACCCAGCCCTGTCTCATGCATGGAAGGATGATACCTGAGAAGCCTGTTACATCACAATGCTCTGAGACACAATTACACACCTTTGAAATGCACCCAGCACCTATTGCATCATGAGAGATCTACCAAGAATATGATTAGAGAAGGATAAAAGGTGTTTCTTTAATAACGCATTAGCCAACGTGTTTAATGAATGTATTTTAAATGCCAGCTATAGACAGAACAAGGTGTATTTCAAAACACATTTGCTGATCAAGGGAAATGTCAGGAGGAAGTCCAAAGGGAGCAAAGGAACTTGGCAAAGTGGGGAATCTAACCCACAGAGAATTCAGTGAGGATCAGGGCCCTCATTCAGCAAAGTATTTAAAGACAGATTTTTAAAGATACCTAATGAGTTAAACATTGAAACACCTTTAAAAATCTCATCCACTAATATGTAATGATCTCAAAGTCTGTGTTCAGATCCATCCCTATTCATTCAGCAAAGTAAGCAGTACTAAAATGCTCTGCTGAATCAGGACCTAAATCAAATTCAGCAGGCTAATCCNCACCAGAATTCCCCCACTGCAACTGGCTGGTCATAAGAAAAGTTTAAAAACACATTTTAAGAGGGAGCAGAAGGGATTGATAAGGTGAAGAGACCCTTGACACTCTTTAGTTCTTCACCCCTGCAGTGAAAGTAAAAGCAATCTTGGTGATATCTTGAGAGAGTGAGAAGATCAGATACTGGTGATAGTATTTTAAAGTATCTCCAGAGAAGTGGCTGACAACCCACACTGCAGTGAAAATCTGATAAGCAATGAGTACTGAGCAAAGCTTCAAATATGAGAGTTTGAAGTGTAATGAGCTTCTTTTCACCCCAAGAAGTCTCTGCCCACATCTGCAGAGCATGAAATGCCCTGACTGCTGGTCCTGCTCACAAGGACCATGGCTTTCTCAGGTCCTCAATCCGCTCTCGTCAGAAAGTGTGCACGTGTAGGCGGCTGCTGCAGCAGGAAGGTGTGATGGTGTGATGGCATCCTGTCCCCCTGACACCTCTGTACATCAACGAGTGACAAGCTCCACCACTGCCCTGCTTCCCCTCCTTGCAGCTCCCACCCTGCACTGGCAAGTGTTACCCTCAGAGCTGAGAATGTTTGTTTCAATATGGGCAGTACAGGAAATGTTTTGGTCTGTTCTGCAAAAATAACTACTTGGCAAGTAAGAGCCCCCTCAATAGCCCGAAAGGTTGTCAATAGCCCCAAAGGTGCTACTCTCAGTATGCACACGTGTAAGAAATGGGACTACACATCTTTTACTCACGTTACTATGATGGGGAAGGTTTGGGGAGTAATGGGGGTTTTTGGTGAAAATAGTAGTTCTTTCACAAAGGCATTTTAACCTATGTTTTTACTGCAAATCATCATATGCTTTGGGCTCATCCTGAGATACAAAGATAAGCACAGCTGTTCGATTAGATGTGTGAAAGCACCATGTTCCTGAACAAAATTGCCCTGCTAAAACTAACCTGCAGTGCTGTGAATTATGCTGACCAATCCACTCATCAGGCAGTAGAGGGTTGTTGATGTGATTGTGTTTTTGCTGCTGCTGGCTTCACAGTGAATGAGAGTGAGTGATATTGGTGGTATAACTGGTATTACGAAACATTTTAGGCTGAGGCTCACTAAGCAGCAGCAACACCATGAGATACTGTTGAAATGTCATTGCCTTTATCAAAAAAAAAAGCTTCTGTCCAGAAGTTCTGGCTATTTCACTTCAGAAAAATTCACCCACAGTCACTCCTGCAATGGGCTGGAGTAGGGAGCAGGGAAAGTTGGACATGGGATGCTCTGCTGCAGGATCAGTAACCTGCTGATGGGCAGGGCTTCAGCCCACTCAAATGCATCAGGAAGAAGGTTATTATTTACAACTTCTTTGAGAGCATATCTTGGACCAGAAAACTTCACCCTTGCTATCTAGCCTTTCTCAACAGCAGGCAAAATCAGACAGGCATCACCTGAGATTTTCATCACACTTCTCATCAGATTCCCAGCCACCACGACAAAGGTCCAGGGTGTTTTTGTGGCCTCATAAAGAGGCCATGAGAATTCTTTTAATTCTATATTCATATGTGGAATTCTATGGATGCCAGTATGAAATTCTCATTTTTAATGTAAGTTTTACTTCCTGGGCAGGAAAGCGTGATTTTTGTCCACATCCTGCTCAAGAGATCTCTTGTGGCTTAACTCCCATGCAGTGACAAGAAACCCAAAGAAGAGAAGACTACCAGTGACCTCCCTGCCATCTCCAGACATGCTGTGTGCAGCTTGATCTGGACTGTCTGTGATAGTCCTTCATCTGGATCTGGCTCTGCTGATTGCCTGTGCTCAAGAACTGCAAGTGACCATCCCTCAGCTCCACTGCTGCAGCAGAACATGTTGGTTCTTCCTCCTCCAGTTCAGGACCATCGTCAGACACGTTTCAAAACAAGTGCTTGGACTGTTTTGAATAACCTGACACAAACTAGGCAGTGTCTTTCCTACAGACCCCTCCACAGACTGCCTTTGCTGAAGACTGTCTTTGGCAGAGGGCTAGTGGCAGACAGGCAGAGGACACTCATGAGTTAAACCACAGATTTGCAGCCATCTGTGGCTGAAAGGATGCTGGCAGCTTGTTTCTGTGCTTAGCAGCAACATAGAAACTCTTGTGGAAACCCATCAAAGAAAGCTTCAGCTGGTCTTCAGTGATGAGCATCAGAAGCCTCTCCCCTGGTCTGCCCACTAGGACTTGTTCCAAATGGGTATATGTGAAATAACAGTAAGAGCAGAACTGTTAGCAGCTTGTCAGAGTCCTGTGGTACAGTTACAACAGGCTAAGACCTAATAAAGATCCAGGAAAATCTCAAAGCTGAGGGGGAAAAATTAAAATGCTCCATTACTGATGAGAAGCAGAAACACAAAAAAGAATCTGTGAGGCATGGAAATGGTGGGGAGAAGAAGAGGAAACCATGAAATAAGCAAATGTTTGAATATTACCAACTACTTAGAGAGGGTTCTAATGCTTCTTCATATCGAAATTTAAAGGCCTGTCCAAATGCAGACATTCAGAGTTGGAGAACAACATCTGCTGACTTTTGAGAGCCTGCAAGAAAACCCTGGCACTGTCAATGTCCAGTTTAAACTGAGATGTTCAAATTTGCCAAACTACCAAGAGCACAGTGATGGGATGAACAGTGGCTCCACATCGTGTTGTCACACCAGCTCCATTTCACTGTCTGTGATGGCATGGTGTCAAAGACTCTATAATCTCTAGAAAGCACAGCCCTCCAGCCTGCCTGAATGAGAGAAGTGCTCCAGGTCTGGAACTTCTGGAAGCCCTTACTCCCTGATAAAATTCAGGAAGCAGAGAAGAAACACACAGATTTTCACAGAAGTCTGCTTGGCCAAAGCCCATGAAGTGAATCTGCAGCAGGAAGCAAGGAGTCCCCTATTGTAAAACTCTATGCACTTGGTGAGCCAAAGGAAAACCCAGAGTCAAGTACTGGGAATGCCAGGATCAAACCCTGCCTCCACTATTGACTATGGCTTAGGAGGGAATGTCACTGTTTGCTTAAGTTTCTGCAAAACACTGCAATGTCTGAGTTACCATTTCTGAAGCACCTGGATGATATAAAGTACCATGTAAATAGTTATTCCCACAAGCTGAGCATTGCAAAGCTGGGCTTAAAGGTAATTAGCTACTGCCAACTTTGGTTTTTAAGTGGGTTTCATGTTTGTTTTCCTACAGAAATGTTTCTTTTAGTGGCCGTGTGTAACTAAAAAACTGTCAGGTTCGATTTCATGTCTTGGGCAGAAATTAGGAGTAGGTTGTATGTGTGATGTGAATCTTACAAGAAATCCAAACTGCCCACTGAGACACTATATAAAACTGCATTGGAGTGGGCATTTCTCCTGGTTTTCCTTTGAGGAAGTGGGAAGAAAATACCTGTTGTTCTCTGGTGAAGTTTAATTCTTGTGCAAGTGTTCTTTGGGCTTCCTGTGAATGGGAAATCAAACATGATGATGTGAAAAAGAAAAAAAAAAACACCAAAAAAGAACAAACAAACAACCCCCCCCCCCCCCCCCCCCAAAAAAAAAACCACCAAACAAAAACACAAAAAAC
>VYZP01012310.1:2586-13015 GCA_013400635.1 Hypocryptadius cinnamomeus
ACATATGCATGCACACAAATCCAAATAGATTGAATGTTCACCGAGTGTGAAATTCATTGTAAAAAATATAATGTAAAATACTGATACAGAAGAATCTGCTAATATAAATATATATATACTTACTATGCTCATATAGTTATCATTTCAAAAATCTCATAAGTAAACAGTACTACAAATATAAAAAATTTTACAAATAGAAAGCATATATTTAAAAATATTCCCATCCAAGAGACTAGGAGGGGAGATTTTTTTTTAAATGTTACCTTTCTAATTCCTTAGAACTGCCTTTTAGAGCCTCTGGTAAAGAAGTAAAAGGGAGATGTCATTAATTTAAGACCAGAAAAAGTTGATGCACTATACCGGAATCAAAGCACCTTCTATTGTTGAATCAGTTAGAGATTCAGGGTAAGTACAGACCAAGGCTTTACATTTGTAAATTAGTACATCAGTCAGCTCTGTTAAAAGGGGGCATTTCACCAGCTTTGAAGCGTAAATGGATTCAAATCATTTAATACTGTAGATATAATTGTATAACACTTACCAGCAACTCTAATTCTTTTTCATCATCTTTGTGATCACCCTGGTTGTATTCTGCATTTTTGTCTTTTATATTTTCTTTAGCTAGTTTCGTGTCTTTGTCTTCTGCTTGTGAATAAACAATTTCTGGGATGTTTGTGTCTGAAGAGTTAAAAAAACAGTTGAATAATTTCCATGATGTTGGTTGTTGCATTATTTTTAATTAACATGTGCAGTAAGGAAGAACTAATTAAACCTGGTGTTGTACCTGAAGTCCTTGAGTTATTCCACGTGCCACCATCAGACGTTGCCAATATTTCTTCTTTTCTGTGAAACAAAAAGAAACTTCTTGTGTTATTCTGCAAAAACTATTGTTCTAATTCCCCTTAGACTCAAATATAAAGACTCCTGGTTAATTACACAACATTTTAGTGCTATTCTGAAAATAACAGCTACATAAAATGTAGCACTTTTTGAGTGACCTGATATTAAGGCTTGGTCATAAGAAAGAATTGGCTGAGAAAATGAGAATGTGTTGACCTTCAGATAACATTGCAAATCTGATGGGCTTTCCCAGGCCTTTTCTGAGAAAGCAGCACAAAGGTGATTAGATGGGTCAGTGACAGGAGAGCATAATTTTGGGGTCAGGCAAGGGTCTGGAAGGATATATGTGTTCAAATGGCCAGGGCTCTCTCTTGCTTGTGTTTTTCAAATATTTATATATTTACAGAGATGGCTGAAAAAGACATCTTTGTTGCCCAAAATAAATAAAGAATTTTCTCTGCATGTGTATAAATCCTGTTGCTAAACTATGCCTGGCTAGCAGGAACGAATCCTGCTTCCCTCAGCCAGTGCAATTTTTTCTGTTGTTTTGCTGTCTGTGAAAAAAAAGGCCAGGTTCAACACAAAAAACACCTACAGAGAGATGCTGAGTGCCTGCAGACCTCATCAATATCAATTGATATCAATCAAACTGCTAGCAGTTCGAATTGTGTGCTTATAGGGATCTAATTTTTAATGGAAAAGGAAAAAAATGCTAAGAGAATGTCACTTATGTAAAATGTAAATTATTGTATCACTCCTAATGACTCCTCTATGAGCGGATTTTTTTTTCCTGTAGGTCTTAATTTATGTGATTTTCAACCAGCCGTCCACCTCTGTTACTGGCAATTACTTTCTAATTTTCAAATATTAATCTTTTCCCCTTCTATTTTCTCCTAGTGTCTTTCATTTGAATTGATATAACATTAAGTCTGCCACCTAAATGCTTAATTCAGAAGGAGGATGCTAAATTTATACACTATTAAAAGAATGTAGACATCTACTGTCACCAACTTTTTAAAAACCAGTCTTTATAAGGTTTGCCAGCCTAAGCAGACAGAAGCTCTTGCCAGTCTCGCATCTGATCTCTGACATTGGACACTATCAGATACTTCAGGGGAAGATGTACAATTGTTGTAGGAAAATACCTGGAGTAATTGGCACTGCCCTCTTAAATTTCCCCTCAGCCATTTTTTTTGTTAGAAGCTGTCCTTGAAGCTCAAGATTTAATGCTTTCTCAGAGATTCTTTTTCACCATTAATTGCAATAATGCTAAATATTCTTGCAATCTCTATGAATGCCATGTCCCTCTTGAATTCTGGTACGTGCATAACCTCCATGTGGTTTTCACTCTTCCACTCACACTGAGTTGTGTTTTCCCCTGCCTGCAGTTGCCATAATCTGCATTCCATTCTGAAAAATGTGGCAGATCCACCTTTTTGAGTTGATCTGTGGAGGTTTTAAGGTAAACCATTTGTGCTTATTATTTATACATAGGGGTTCGGGGAGGGTGGTTGGTTTTTGTTTGTTCGTTGGGCATTTTTTACTGTTCAAAGGATTGGCTTAGTTTTACATCTAGTTCCTAATTTTCTTCTGCCCTTTTGCATCTTTTTCACTCACCTGCTTCCATAAATCTGGACACTGTGTAGGTTGGGGTTTAACCATGATACAGATGCATTAAAACATTTCATTTAGGTGCTATTAGGGTGTCTGCAAAAGCCCCAGATTAAGAGCCAAGACATGTATAACACATGAACTGAATTGTCACCCCAAAACAATGATCCCAAACCAACATGGGCCCAGCAGGAAACCTTCCACTGCTTTTCAGTGGGGAAAAAAGAGAGCATTCTAAAGTGTCTGCATTTCTTTGAACGTAGCTGACTACCTGCAGCGTTCAGCCATAAGGATTGCCACAACTCTTGGAAAGCAGGGATGGCACCATTTGCTGCTAGAAGAGACTCTTGTCTACTTCTTAAAGGAACAAGAGTTTGACAGTTTTTTCCTTCAAGAAGCATTCCCAGAAGAAGGGGAATTGTTAATGCCTATATCTAGCTTAATATTCTACTGCTAGCTAGAGTTCACAGCAGCTACTGTGACATCCAAGTAGTAGTGCCACTTTCAGCTTCTATCACACCCTCATGTGATAAAAAACCCCACTGCATGTCATTCATGCAAAAAATACCCAGATTACCAGAATACAGAACATCTGGGGAAAAACTGGAGGGCAGATTGGCATACTCCTAATGGAGCTGGATGTACAAGCAGGATCCTTACTCTTTAGCTTAATTTTCACACCTTGGAGAAAGGAGAAACTGAATTCTGCCCCGTTTACTGTTTTACCTATGTAGTCAATATTTTTTGTTTTGATTAAAAAAATTTTAGGGTAAAAATATAAGCACAGTGTTTGAATAAGGATGTTAAGGATGAGTATCTATTTTATAAACCTTTAAATGTGCAAGTATAAAGATGCTTCAAAATGGATAATTATGGGTATGTGCCAGGATAGTGTTACCTTATCTAGCCTTATTGTTCTAAGCACCTGTGTTCAGGCAGTCCTGTATATCATCCCTATTATCAGAGGTGAAAGATTATCGCTTCCAAAAGGAGATTCATTCCCTCTAACATGGGAATCATGACTAAGATGGAGTGACATATCCTAGAAGGATCTTCTTTACCTCTGAAAGGGACTGACCATAAAGGGAACCCACATCTTGGGCCATTATCTAAAGTTGCAAGACTCTCACCTTGTAACTCTAAATTCAAACTGGAATGTAGTTGTGGAAGTTTAGTGACTGGGACTGTAACACTCAATGTATGTGTGATCTGAGCCCCCCAGTTTTACTTCTGCTGTGATTAGAGCAGAATTTTTCCTTAAATTTTGTTCCAGTAGCATCTGGAACCCCGGGTCAACAAGTTTCTTTTCACAACAGCAACACAGGTAAAGTATGGCAATGGAAACACAGCCTCACAGCTACACTACAGAGCATGTAGCATAATTTCTTTCATATTGCACTTAATTTTATAAAGATTTCTGGTTTATAGCCCATTATTTGTGCACACCTGCCCTGCAAATAGCTGAGTACAGGGAATGTCAGTGTAACAGTTATTTTACTTAATTTAATTTTAGATCAGAAATATCTGTCCTCATATAATTATTCTCAGGGGAAAGTTAAAATTGGCTTAAATTGAGGATATTGATACTGCAGTGTTTGATGATCACAAGGAGCATAAAACAAAAGTAATTTAAATCACTACTTCAATTTAAGAAATGATACTGTGAGGCTATGGGTGCATATAACTACAGGACAATCTCAAACCTATTTCTATATCCTAAGGACTGAAATACTTCCCAAAAGCCAATAAAAATTAGCCCCTTCACCAAACAGGGGCAATTATAAGGCGTTTGTCTAGTTCGTAAGTTTTTTCTCCATATTTCTCTGAAAAGGTCCTAGCACAATATCAGAATTCCATAAGCAGATTTTTAAATTAGGATATTAATTAAGTTTTTGTTTCAGGAATTAATTATTGCACTTTGTTGTGAAGCATGGTCTAAATTTGCCTACATGATGAGAGACACAACATTTGTATTCTGTTAAAAAGTGTTTACTTTTATTTTTAAGTGATCCAGGTATTCTTACAACAATGCAAACTAGAAAAAAAAACCCATTATGTAGGATCATGCAGTTCCATTCCGGCATAAGTAGTCGTAAGCCTGCAGAAGCTCTGTTGCTCTTTCTCATTCAGCTGAATGGGGCACATCTTCATAAAGTTCAACAGGAACTTCTGAATTTCTACCAGCTTAAAAACCCCAAAGCCTATGCTCATATGATTAATTCTTGATTAAATTATCATTCACTTGTATTGAGTTATAAAAATAAGTCAGGACTGAAAACAGATTATCATTGTAATTTTGCATTAGAAAGAACAAATAAGAAGTTCAGGGGCTACTTAGTAGGACTGAGAGGACTGAAAATGTGACTGACATTATGTGAAGGAGTTCAGAAGTCCCAAAGTTATGTGGAATTGGCATCCCAGAGAGAAAATATTAAATTGAACCCTAAAGATGTGAAGAGTAGTCAGAAAATGTCTAAGTGACAAGAAAAAAAATTAGCCAGTAAACCATATTTCTTTGGCTTCATGAAGGGTTGGAATGAACTCCGACATGTCAAGGCTTTTGAACTAGCCCTTTTAAGTTAAATAAGAATTTTTTAGAAGTGAGGTTTCATCAAAATTTCAGATAATCTATATATGACCCCACAAACAAAAGACTTCTCATAAATTCTTCTATCATAGTGCTAGTGGTGGGGCAGATTGTTATAGGAAGAGAAATCTTGCAGGGCATAACTGATAGGAGCAGCAATTTAGAAAATTAAATTATTTCATGAAGTCTGGGAGCAGAACTTGTTGTTTAAATATGCTCCAATTAAGAGAAACAGACAATCTCCAACTCAAATATTAGAGACTCAACAGAGGAAAACACATATTTGTTTAAAACCTTTGCTATTCAGATCTATTCAAGTGGTCCTCTACTGTAACAATATCAGAAGAGTTGAAAAATAGAAGCTATATTTAGGAAAAAAGAAGAAAAATAGTGTCAAGGCGACTACAGGCCCAGGTGTCTTTGAAAAGTTTTCACAATAAGCTTAAAACAAAAATGAGAACAGAAATATAGATAAATGGAAAATGGCATAAAAATGTCAGACTCACCTGATAATATCTGTCTTTGATAAGATTACTATATTTCCCTTGTCTAAAAATCAGTTATCTGGACTTCATTAAAGCATTTGTTGTGCAGCCACATGGGAAATTTATTAATTAAACAGGAGAAGAGGGAGATGAGCATAAGAGCTGGGCGGTGGGAGAGGGGCTCGGTGCCAAGCAGGCTCCCAGGAGCTGGGCTGTGGAGCTAGCAGGCATCGCTGGGGAATCAGAGAGGACAAGTCATGTAATCAGACTTACTCAGTCATGTTATTACAGACCAAAGCACAAGAAGTCATAGTTAAATTAAATCCGTGGTAGAGAGGAAGTTGGGAGACATCACCAACACAGAGGAGGATTGAAAGAAATCGGTGGCCTGGAGGATCAGAATAATAGATACAGGATGAAAAAGGGGATTCAAAATTATAAAGTGTCACGTTATACATTTAGGGACTAGAAAGAGTTTATGCCACAAAATTAGGCTTTAGAACTTGGAAGAAACAGGTGAACAAGAAAAATCAGAGGGTTTTTTTGCCAGAAACCATTTCCAAGCCACTGGCACAAGATGAGATAGACACTGTGATATAAAGGCAAAGCAAGTTCAGCAGCAATGTCGCAGGGAATGTAGTCCCAGTTATGAAATATTTCCAAGAAATGTCCATGTTGTGGCACCAGGCACAAATAAGAGCTCCTCTAGAAAATTTGATGTCCAAGAAAGATTGATTCAAACTAAAACATGTTCAGAAGAGGACTAGAGGAAGACTGGCAGGATGAAAAGTCTATTTTAATGAAGGAGACAGATTGAGTAGTTCTATTTTCAATATAACAAAATAAAGTCTGAGAGGAGGAATAAATGCCCTCTATTGATACAGCAAAGGGGTAAATACTCAAAAGACAAAAAAAGCAGCAAGACTGTTAATGCATTAATATAGAGTTCACAGAAACATTCATTGTGAAAACTTAAAAGAAGATCTGTAAGCATTAGAAAAGTATATCCTGTAGTTTATCAGTGTATCAGACACAAGAAACTGAGAAGTACTGTTTCAAGTATGGAAACAGGAATATATTTTTGTGAATGAGATTATGCAACATATTTCCCAAAGGAATAAGACTTCATGATCCCATAGTCAAAATCCAGCCCTATTTCAAATGCTCCTGTGCAGCTATATGCCCTGAGAGTTATGCTTCCAGGATTTTTAACTATGGAGCAGGAGGTGTTTTGGTCTGGCCTGAAATAGGTTTGGGACTATGGCCAGGAGTAACAAACTACTTCATAATGGGTGGGGTTTATCATAGCTTGTCATGATTTTAATTCACACACCAATATTTGGCTAAAGTTGTGTCTGTGTGTTTGTATAACTCATGGTACCAGTCACTTTCTTCTGTGCTATATCCACTTATGCTACATCTTACTATCTAAATCATACCGTATTTATTTTTAAAAATGTGAAAGAAAAGGCTAGAATTGTTGGATTATGGAGTATGGAGAGATGAAAATGTGCCTGAAAAACTCTGAAATTAATGTAACCTGATCAATCTTATACTATCTCATATTTAAAAGAAAATGTGGGATAATATTATTTAGTCTAAAATTCAGAGAGGTATGAGGTTGTTAAAGTATTAAAAGAATGTATTTCTCAAATATTTAGTTAAAATATGTAAAAGGGAAAAAAGTTTTTAACACTATTTTATTTAAAAATAGTATTACGTTTTGTGGATCCTTTCATGCCTCTGACTTTACTGTAGATTCAAAATCAAACCAAATCAAAATTCTACCCTGAAGGTAGAATTTAATGTATTGAAGTTGAGGTGAAGCTAAAACATCCTTATGAAAAGAGCTGGCAAGACTGAAGTTGTTAACCAAACCATAGCTATATTTTAATTTCAGGATAGATTTCTAATCTTAAAAGTAGCCTCATATAGCAGCAACCTTCAATATAACTAGTGCTTTTGGATCTAGTGCCAAAAATAGCCAGCCTTGCTGAAGAATGATACCACTGGGATGTAAACAACATGTGAGATCCCAGAAATGAAGTAGTTACATGTGTCAGCATGTAGAAGAAGAAGGAAAAGCAGAAGAGCAAAAAGTAAATTAGGGCAGTTAAGTACTCATGTTTGAGCTGTCACTGGAGCCAAACAGGCAATCCTGCACAGAACTGTAACCCCACGGAGCTGGGAAAGGGAATATGGGGAGAGAAGGGCAGGCAGCTTAGTTTGGTTATTTTTGTATCATTAGCAGCAGTAATTTCAGAAAGGAGTAGGAAATATCTGCATTTAAACAAGCAACAACAAAAATTATTTTAAAATGTTTATGTACAGATCAAAAGTAGAAAGCCTGCAAAATGTCTTGAAGACCTGGGTGAGAAACTAGAGAATGGGTTTTCCACATGTAATTATAAAATTCAGTAGTATTGTATGCAATATCATTCAAAATCCACAAACATGCAACAAGAATGAATTTCTCAGGAAAAAGGAATTTTGGAAAGGATTAAGAAAGATTTTGTATGTGTAATGTTCTAAGCAGAGCTTTAAAGTTCTATTCAATTGTTTGTAAGGCTCAGAAGAATAAGAATTCAAGGTATTTTTTTACTAACCTAACCTCCATAACAGTTTGCTTGCTTTAAAATATTGCTCTATTTGTATTGGTCCTAAAATACCAGTTGGAGAGGGGACAAAATATTTCTGAAACCAATTCACACTGATTGAAAAATGCAAGAAGGGAAAAAACCCTTGGTACTATTAAAAAAAAACCAAAAAACAAAAAACCAAAAACATTGCAAGCTTCATTCTGGTTTGGGAGCCACCAAAGATCCTGATGTGGACCTTCAAAGCATAGACTTTGACTTCTTTTGTGATGATGCTTCCATAGTTAATTTTATTCTATCTCACTGACTGAATATATGAACTAAATATTTAATGAGTAAAGACAAACTCATTTCTTGTCTCCGTATTGCTCAGTTCAAAACTGACTGCGGGGAAAAGTCTCCCTACCGACCTAAACTGGTATCTGTGTTCTCAGGATTTGAAGTTACAGTTTGAGAATACAACCACTCCACAATTTATTATCACATGCAGTTCCTAGTCTCAGGCCCTGGTGCTGCTCAGGAAGAGCTACAGGCCCGGCTTGAAGCCACCTTTGTGCCAGCTGGGGCCTTGCCTGGCTGTGCCACAGCACCACCCAGGGTCCCTAATGTGGGGTGGAGATGACAAGGAGGCTGAGAATTACCTGTCTGGGCAAATATATTATTTCTCCTCTGGAGAATTTCTACCATGGAAGACTGCCTGCTGGAGGTGTGTCCAATGGCCTCACCACTGATCAGTGCTTGAGCTCCTATTTCAGGACTCTTGAAAACTGAGAGGCCACAAAACGTCTGCAGCAGAGACGCGTGCAGTGAGACACGTTTATGTGCCACCACCTGTGTGCTATGGAGAGAAGCCATAAAGTGCACGTTCATCTTCCCAGGAGCAGACTAGAACTGTGCACAGAGGCTCCAGTGCCCAGTAGTGCCCGGCAGTGCTGGCCTCACTGGAGCCAAGCAGCTGGTGGGCAGTAGCAACTGGCCTTCTCCCGACTTCTACCTTTAAGTTGTATCTGCCCAGGGTTTGAGCTCCCTGTGTCTACAGGAAAGAAAGAGCCTTGATAAAGCTAAGGAGCAAAATCATTGTTATTGCCAGACCTGGTGCTTCTTATCTGTTTACCTGCATATTTCATCTAAATGAAAGCAGAATATTATTTTTATGAACGGTATGCTCTCATTTGGAATTGACACTAATAAATGCAAGGCCCTTTCCCCCTCTTGTTTGTACCATCAAATTAATTAGCTCTATTGTGACACCAGTATTTTTCTCAAGTAGTTCAAGGCTTGAGCATTTTCCTTTCTTTTTCTAAAGGGCATCTTCTATGCCCTTTATCTACCATAAGAATCATGCATCACTTGTATTTTTCACAACTAATGCTGTTTATTATAAAAACTGATTGTGATGTGAAGATTGTTATACTGTGTGGCAAATTGCCCAAACAATTACTGTAAATGCATGAGCCATAAACTGTACTGCCAAGGACACTGGTAGGTTAGCTCCTATAAAAGAAACAATTAGAGTCTGAGGTGAAAATAATAGAGATGAGATGACAGTTATTGAAAAGGCAGAACATCCAGTTTAATGTTGTAAATATAGGTTTGTAGATTACACTGATGGTTTTAAAGTGTTCATGACTTATTGAATGGAATAGAATATTCCATACTTTAGAATGGGGCCATAATTATTATTTCCTTTTAATTGTGATGTCTGATGCATTTGTGAGCGGTTGTTGAGAACATCTACACATTATACTGATTCTATTTCTAAATTATCATCGTGCTTCAAGGGTTGGAGGTTTTTTTTTTAAATTTTACTTTCTTCGCATTTTGTTGTTCAGGGTCTGTTCTGAACAAAGTATTTTCTCTTGAGGAACGTGGAGTGCTTAGAGGGTTACAGCAATAATTATTTCAGTTTCAGCCTACACACTTCACTGCTTTAAATCATCATTAGAAGTTTCATCCCTCAGCAACTCCTGCTGAGACAGTCTTAAACTCCAAGAAACAATTAGATAAGAATAGCTAATCTTTATAGCAACTTGTATATAAAGGTATTGATAAGAATTTGCCAGAAATTAGGGGAATTTATTTTTTTTCTTACAAATTATCTAAATACAGAAAAAGGTTATGGCTATGATTGCTAAAGAATTTCAATAATTCAAACCAGACTTGGAGTATATGAAGATTAGGGTGCATAAAAAAAATGTGCACCCTACAAGAGGATGTGTTGCAATAACCTGTGGTATATATAAAGAAAATACAAGAAAATTTACATTACTGCCTGAGAATATTAAGCAGTCCTCTGTTGGTTTTTTTTT
>VYZP01012311.1:0-13921 GCA_013400635.1 Hypocryptadius cinnamomeus
CATCCCAGCAACCTTCCCAGCCAGATGTTGTATTGAAAAACTGGGTTAAACTTGTTTGCCAGAAACTATTGTATTCCTTCAACAGAAAGTGCTGGGTTTTTTTTTTTAAATAGAGAAAGTAACTTACGTGCCTGTGAAAAAAACTTTATTGATGAAAAAATACTAGTCTTTCATTGGTAACTCTTCAAAAGAACCTACAGACCTCTATATGAAAGATTCAAAAGTCACCAGTTCACGTTACTTTCTGTATTTAACAGATCATATTATTAGAATTGCCAAATTTGGAGCTACTTCTTCGCATTTCAATGAAAAGATGAGGCTACCAATGTAGGAGCATTTGCATTCATCACCTTTGGGAGATGACCTCTCCAGAGCATTTTCCTCATCCATCTCCAGGTGCCAGCAAAGGCAATAGCAACAAATTGTATATTTATTTGTTAATCAACCACAAACTATTATCCACCAACATTAAGTAGGTAGATAAAAGGCTACTTCACCTACATGAAGTAGCCATCCTAAATTGATACAGCAAGCACTAAGTAAGGATTTTTAGTTTGCACAGCTGGGAACATCTGCTGCTCTGGGCTGATGTATACACTGCCAGAAGCCAACAGCTTCCAATGATGGGGCAACCAAGCAGAAACACCCAAAGGAAACCAGACTATTGTGGGAAATTTCTAATTTCTAGTCGGATGACACATCTCTCCTTTGAACTGGACTGTTTAAGCAGTGGTGAGCAGCCAGAGGTACCTGCTGCCTTGCACAGAGATGGAAGAGATGAGCTCCTTATTGTGACACAAAAGGAGGGAGACCCTTCCTGTTTGCAGGATGCTGCTGGAAAATGCACTAATATCAGTCTTGTAGAGCAAGATCATCCCAGAGCCAAATGATCCAAGAGCCATGACCCTGCAAGTTACCTCCTACTCAAGCAATACATAAACTTTTCTGATCATAGCTTTGTCATAAGCAGAAATCAAGCCAACGCAAACTTCACTTCCCACAGAACCTGAAGCTCTCTGAACACCAAAACCATGACCTATCCACAATCAGGAAACACACAGTAGGAGCCCAAATGTCTCACTGCATAATAATGATATAAGGATTCCACAAAATTATTTTCCACAGGTCTGAAAAATACATTCAATGTTCATGCTTGTTCTGACTCACAAAAACCCTGCTGGTAGTTTTATTAAGGACATTTACTCTTACTGGGTAAAGGCAATTGGGTTTTCTTTAAATTGGATTTTTTTATTTAGAGTATATATTACTTATTTAGAGTATCATTTCCCTGTTATTCTTCCAAACAGCAAGGCCATTAAAATATTTTAGGCCTGGAGAATGGTGCAGTTAAAGTCTTACAGTTTAAGCAAATTGTGCCAATTCTTAGAGAAAACAGGAGCTATCTCTGATGAGCTGTTTCCCATTAGCCTTGAGAAAAGTAAAATAGGATCACCCCTTAGCTCGCACTATTACTACTATCTTCTTGGGAATGTTTAGCTTCTTTAGTGAAATCAGATGTCTTCTCAGATCCTAAATCACTTTAAAGACATACAGATGGTCTAAATGCTTGCTTTTCTTTTTATCTTTCTGTCAACTAAGAAATGTCAGCCCTTAGATGGCCAGACCACTATTAATAGTATCCAGTACTTAATTCCCTTGCATTTAAAAAATCTTTCCTGGCTACCACTTTTTCTACCTTTTTGTAGAGCCACAGGGTTGAGATGATCATTTGTTAAATGATCTGTTCACAAATCACGGACAGGTGGGCAGTGAGGAGAAAGAGCAGTACTACAACATCAAATAGGTTTGGACAGCATTGTGGCTACCTCTAGGAAAAAAAGGTTATGAAAAATCTTCTGTCACCAGCTTCCTACCTTCCTTCAGACTGCCAAGTTTTCATAATGTAAGGTGGGGTAGTTAGCAAACAGCAGATATCTTTAATATATTTAAATAAAAATGGTACTAATTTTAATGTGGATACAGCAAATGAACTCATTTTCCTCGAGTTATGCACTTTACAAATTAGCAGATGACCTTCTAGCACATCAGGAGGGGCCATTCCCATTAAGAATAAAAAAGCTAGTCCATTAAGTACTCATGTAAACAACCAACACAGAATTCCTAAAAAGCATGGAAAATAAATTTATGAATATGTGTATTCTGAGCAGTATTCAGTGTTAGAGACATTACAAACACATGGGCCAGTAAGGTTTTTACTCCCACACAGAATTTTACCCACCAAAAGAGGAAAGATTATTCTTCTGCAAAGAGATTCTCATTAACTCATATGAAAACTACTCAAAAATGCTGATGCAGTCAAAGAAAATTATACAATAATTATTTTCTTATTAAGATACAAATACATTCCTTTTGGCCTCTTACCAAAACCACTAATTAATGTAGATGCTACATTACATTATGAAAACTGCAGAGGCAGCTCAGTCTTGCCGGGGTTTTAAGAGCTGCTCAGGTGGGATGAACAGATAAATTAACTGTTTCTGGGTGTTTTCTATTCTTCACCTCTCCATCTGCTGACTAATATGAAGCAATCCATTAGTCATACACCTGACAGTCCACACAATATGCTAAATGAATACACACTAGGCATTTACATGAAGATTTAACAAATCAGTGGATATACTCGTGCATTTTTAAACAGTGGAAACATCTCTTTTACATTCTCAATTTGTCAGAATCACTCATCTCTCATGACTTACACAAGATCAAGGTAACTATTCTTCCAGAGCACTGGAACTGCAAAAGAGCAGCCAATGATGCATACCTAAAAATGCACAACCTACAGTTTCATCCTGCATTTGTTTAAAATCCAAGTGTAAAACTGGGCACACACATGCACCCACTGAAATTCTTCTCCATTTCCATGGCCTTGAGGGAAGGGGTAAGGAAAAATATGATTTCATCTCCAAAAGGCATCCCATTTACCATATTATAATTGCAGTCTTATTGAACAGTCAGATGCAGCTGACAAAAATTTTCTCAAGCAAGCATGTTAAATCTAATACATTTTACGTAGAATTCAGCATTTTAAGCAGAACATACATTTTTTAAAAAGCTGTTTTCACATTCTAATACCAATGCATTCCATTAGTCACACAGATTTTGTTTTAAACTGATAGAGAGTGTGCTAAGATTAGATGTTAGGAAGACATTCTGTACTGTGAGGGTGCTGAATGAATGGAGCAGGTTGCCCAGAGAGGTTCTCAACACCACATCTCTAGAAGTGTTCAAAGCCAGACTGGATTGGGCCCTGAGCAACCTTGTCTGGTAAGTGGAATCCCTGCCCATGGCATGGGGATTGGAACTAGATAATCTTTAAGGTCCATTCCAGCCCAATATTCATATTCCATTCCATATTTTGCCAATTTGGGGAGCTTCAACAAAGGTATCCCGAAAATATTGTCTTGAGTGTTAAATATTTCCATACTTTGAAATATTTAGAAGAAGAATGTAGAATGTCATTTGTCTGATAGTTTATGAGATTTATTACTTTACATGAATTATAGGTTTCACAAACTGAATTAAAAAGGATGGGGGAAAAATCAGGAAAAATAATTGTAGTCAAAGTACCTAATTACAAAGACATTCAGATTCAGCTATTCATCTTAAGCAACTATGAGCAGACTGGGACCACAGAGCTTGTTTCCATTAGTTTAGGATAGCAAAAAAAGTCTAAGCCTTAAAGAGTTCCCCTTTCTATCTTGGTATTTTGATTAAGGCAACCACATGTAAAGCTGAAACCTAAACACACTACCACAGAATAAGCACGTACTCTAAGGTTACTCAGAAACAGAACTGTGTCATCTGCTGCTTAACTGGAAGTAGAATTTCAAGCTCAAAAAAGAGTGAAAATATTCTGACTAAAGTACTTAATTCTACCTTCTGGCACATCTTTGCAAGAAGAGAACCAGGGACCTCAGTACTCTCTACCATTACTTGTCTTCATAAATATCTAGAAGCTTCCATGCAAGGCATGGAAAATTAAATAATTCAGACATGTCCTCATCTTAACTGGGGGACAATTTTGACTGTAGGAATGTTCCAAAGCCCTATAAATTCAATGCAATGAAGAAGAAAAAAGCTGGAAATTATCACCAGCTTCCAACGGACTTCATATTATGTCATTATTAGAAGCATTCATACAGGATATTATCAAGTCAGATGTTGTTTACAGATTAAATACTACTTAGTTTTTCATGAGCTTCAGAATATTTTTTAAAAAACATTGGCTAAAAGCACAGCCAAAGACAGAGATTCTGTTTGAAATTGAATGCAAAAAACTGATTGGTCACATTGCAAAATGCTTTGCCCCGGTAATTCTTTAAGCCAGGTGGCTTCTTAAACAGAAAACCAGCTTATATTCAGCTTCAGGAGAACATTTTTCCATAGATCCTCCTGAGAATCTCTATTCCACTTTTAATTTAACTTATTGTAAAGAGCAGAATGTCAAACAGCAGCAGCATTCTATGGACAATACCTTCTGGTGTTCTGAAAATACACACTTTAAAATCAGGAACTGAGAAATTTATATAGAAATTTTCCCAAGAACGGCATAGGAAAGTAGTACTAGGGTGCAGTTTGTTTGCAAATAACACTCACTGCTAACATGAGGCACAAACTTTTCAGAGAGAAATGAGCAGCATAATGGAGAAGGGCTTTCTTGATCCTATATACTTGAAAGCCACTATGTAAACTTGGAATAATTAAAGATATAATAACCTCTGACAGCTGTGCTGCTGTTTAGAAGAGACAGAACAATACCTGGATTTTGTCCCTGCTTCCACCCTGCCCTTTCTCACTTGACATATAAGCTTTCTTTCATAGAATTACTGAATGGTTTGGGTTGAAAAAGACCATGAAGATCATCCAGTTCCAACCCCTCTGCCTTGGGCAGGGACATCTTCCACTAGACCAGGTTGCTCAGAGCTCCATCCTACCTTGCCTTGAATGTTTCCAGGGAAGGAACATCCACAGCTTCACTGGGCAACCTTTGCCAGTGCCTCACCACCCTCACAGGGAAGAACAACTTCCCAATATCTAACCAAAACCTACTTTTTGTCAATTTGGATCCATTTTCCCTTGCCCTGTAACTAACTGCTCATCTAAGAAGTCCCTCTCCAACTTTCTTTTAGGCTTCTCTTAAGGAAATTTCCCATTCTAACCATTCATGAGACTCTCTGGCAGTCACACTTCCAATGCAAGAGCCTGTCACAGCCAGCACCAAAGCTGGTGGCTCCAATGACCAAATGGGTCCCCACTTGACTCCCTGCACAGCCCACACTCACACAGTCAGACCAGGTTTCCTCACTGGTTTGACCCCAGGTTTCCCATGGCAGAGTCTCAGATGTCTCATTCCATAAAGCAATTTATTCACGTCACAACAACAACCTGAGCTGGTGCCTCCAAGGAGGGACCCCAACAAAGGAACCTCTGGGCTTTTATCCCCTCACAGCCTACATCCACTCAAGTCTCACTCCTCCTCCTGAGTCCACGGTTCCTGCTGTGTCTCTCTGTGGCCACAGCTCTCTTCACAGAGAGCAACAGGCACAACCTTCCCAGGATTTCTCCTGAGGAAGGCAGTGAGAAAGCTCAGAGAAAGAAGAGAAAACAATTCTTATCTCTGTTTGCTGCTCCTGTTGTTTGGCACATATGGAATGTGTTATGGAGATTGTTTACGGAAGTGATTTGTTAATTGTGCTCTGGTGATGGTTGTTTTGACTGATTCAGCAATTAGGTCAAAGCTGTGTCCTGACTGTCTGAAAGGGTCACAGGTTTTTCTTTAGTATAGTTTGGTATAGAGTACAATATAGTAGTAATATAGTGTAATATAATATAGTATAGCTTAATAAAGCAATTGTTCAGCCTTCTGAAATCACAGGAGTCACTGCACATTACTTCCTGGCTGGGGG
The DNA here is from genome assembly GCA_013400635.1 of Hypocryptadius cinnamomeus. Lineage (NCBI taxonomy): Eukaryota > Metazoa > Chordata > Aves > Passeriformes > Zosteropidae > Hypocryptadius > Hypocryptadius cinnamomeus. Next base: position 5,928 of record VYZP01012311.1, read on the forward strand.
ACATCCTGCATCGGTATCTCTCCATGTCCATTTACCTGCCTGGCACTACCCACCTTCCTACCCTTTGTTATCCAAAGGGTCAGAAGCTCTTGTGTCAGGCTCCCACCCAGAACTCAACCTGCACCCCCAGCTACCTGCACCAGATGTATTCCTCTACACTCCCTCAAGGTACTGGAAGGCTGCAATAAGATCACGCCGAAGCCATCTCTTTTCCAGGCTGAACAAACCCAATTCTTTCAGCCTCCCAATCCCATTTCTCTCAGGACTTAGAGCAGAAATAGGTTTGCAGTGTTTTTTGGCTTTGTTTCACTGTGGAGAAGCAGAGTCCTGGCACCCTTTGGGAGGATAACACGGGCCAGCCCAGGCTCGGGACAGTGCCAGGGACACACACTCGTGCTGAAGAGCCGCTGCACGTGAGTGTCACCAAGCATAGCCAACACTTCCATCGTGCTGATCCAGCTGTAATAAGCATTCACTTAAAAATCATCACTCAAGGAGCATTTTAAATACTTCCTCTTCCCTCTCCCCACGGGAAGCTCAGAAAACTTAGTCTGGCAAAAACCTCGCAGCAGGGCAGAGATATCATTCAGCCACCGCGCTGTGACCGACAGAGCAGGGGTGGCACTGGCACAGCTCTGTCTGCCAAGCAACAGCCAAAGGAACCAATCTGACATTTTTGTTAGTGCACACTTTTTAAAACAAAAGCTAAAGAATTTTTTTTTTTTCATTTTTCTTTAACAATGTGAGTTAGCCTGATTCTTCCCAGCTGTTATCACAGAAAAAGAACGACTACTTTTTCACAGCAGCTCCCCTCTCCATGGCAGGAACAAAGCTTAAGTATTTGGTTTAGATCCTAACAGATCATGAGGGCTGTATTTTCTTAGCTCTCTCTCCTCTATTTATCCTTCATCTCTTCCCATATACTGAAGAAGACCCTTGATCCCAACTAACTAAATCACTTACTCTTATCCTGAGATACTTGCTACACATACTAAATGAAGATGGTGAAAATTAAGAGGTAAAAATAAAACGATCTGGAAAAAGAAAAGACCCCAAAGGTCAATATGCCACCTTGCCTCCACTGTCTCAAGCAAGCCAAGATATTCAGACTGCTTCAGAGCCTCCCCATCAATACTAAGCTGTCATGGACTTGGCCTAAAGTGGCCAACAAAGTAGCAACACTGGAAAAAAGCTTAACTTCTTTAAACTTCAAAAATGAAATAATTTTCTTTTTATTTTCAAATACCAGTAAAACCTCATATATTACTCACAATCCACTCAACTGGCATCAGGACAGCCATAATTAGTGAGCAATAATTTACTGTCAGAAACTAATCTCTTCAACCAAGTATATTAAATAAAATACATTTTTGATAGTTATAATAGATAGTGATTTAGCTTCTAAGTGCCATTTCTAGTATATTTATTGTTATTACCATCACTGTACAAGGTAATACAAAAGTGGGCAGGGAGAAATGGAAGATTTTAAAAACACTGTGAAAGGTAAGTATCAGTTTTTCTGTGTACAAGTCTTCCCAAAAGCACTGTAAAGCACCTCCCACAGTCTGACAAGGCCTCTGCCTTTTTAGCCAGGCCTTCTATTAGTTATTAGAGGATATATATTGAACTCGAATATAATGTAAGCCAGAAGTCTTATGTTTTAATGAAATAATGTTATATTCAGCAGCTCACATCAGTAAACTTATTTCAAAGAATTCTCATGTACTGTGATTTCAAAAGTGAGGTGGAAATAATAAAAAGCCAAATTCATTTGTGACTTGAACCCAGTAAGCTCCAAAACCATAAATAAAAAAGTCTACCCCGAACCAAAGCACAAGTTCTTTGGCACTCCTAATACAGACCTGCTGGAAAAAGCCTGATGCTGCTTCCTCACAGAGTAGGCAACACTTCACCTGCCTTATCATCCTTGCAAAAAGTAATTTCTGTATGAATCTATTCTCTTTCAACAATTAAAGAACTAGCCATTTGTAGTTTCCAGCCACCATACAGAGTATCCATCTACTCATTTGATATGATATTACATAATAATGCAATTATTGGAAATTAATTATATGAAATAGCTCCCATGAGAATTACTCCACACATAACATAATTATGAATATTTTTGTAGTGCCACTAAATATGGAATATACTCTGTGTATGCTGATGTATTTTATATAATAGTCCCTTGCCACAACCCATTTATTTCTAAAAATCTGTTTATAAAAGACAGCTCTGCACTTAGAGTGTTTCGGCTCACTTCCATTACCACATAATGATTGCCAAATAATACAAATGATTGCATGCAGAAAGTAAAATACAGAATTAAGGGCATAACAACACACTTAACTCTGCTGGAATGATTGTTTGGTTTTGGGTTTTCTTTTTTAAATCAAGACTTGTTATATCTCATGATTTGATGAGGACTTTTGGTACAGCATGACAAGCAAATGAGTCCAAATAACTGCAATGAACTAGATTATAGATAATTTACTTCTAGCACTATTTCCAAAAACAATAATCAGTACTCTAACAAAATAAACAATTGACCAATTGTTATTTCTAGTATTTTTTTCTTCATCTTATTATTTGCTCTCTAAACTCAACCCATCCCACTACAGCATGCAAAGCAATTCAAGATCAAGTTTCCTCAGCAGTAGTAACAGCAGAAAAAGACACACCTGAAGAACACATTAATGAAATTCTTTGTAGTATATAAAAGGCTTCTTACCCAAATTCTTTGAAAACCAGTTTTCCCTTAACAGGGTACCTGACAGTAATATCAAACTAATGTCCAGTGACTACATGGGAACAGAAAGAATGGCCACTAAAACCATGCCAGTTTTACAAGCAAATGTGTAGGGCTAGCTGTCAAAACAAAGGAAACAAAGATATCAAACAAACAAAGTAAATCTAAAGAGTCACAATTTTTGCATTCAGAACATAACAAAAATCAAATAATGAGCCAGGATGATTAATTTTACATGAATACTGAGATCATCCTTTGACAAAACTGTCATCCACATAAGATTTTATTTTCAATCTACTAAGGATTTTGCAGTAGCTGAGTAGTTTGTGCAATGTGCAATACCACCAGGTATGTGGCAATTTGAATCACTAATGCTTGGATTGGATTGTCTTCAGGTGAACATTATCATTGCCCAAACAAGTCACACTGAAAATTCCTTGCACCAATAACAAATCAGCTGCTTACTGCTAGGAGCAGTAACCAATAAAAAGATATATTTCTATTTTAGATAACATTTTCCCTACAAGAGCTTCTATTTCTATTGGTAACCTTTTGTAACAGCTTCTCGCTAATATACCAAAATAGGTACAAAAGATGTCTGAAATCTTCTACATACGGAGAGTCTGACAGATGAGGAACCCAGTTTGAATCTAACAGAAAATGGATTTTGATATTAAAAAATCATTCACGTTGGAAGCCTCCTTCTTGAAGATGGAGAGAGGCAGGACATGGAGACCACTGTGGAAAATCTGTTTACAGCTCTAGCCCCAGGTGTCTCCTTCTACAAAACAGAAACTATGAGAACTGTGAAATAGTTGTGGAAGATGAAGTGTTGCTGCTTCAGTGAAGTTTAAAAGCAGCATTGGTGGGAAATATGGACATAGGAAAAATTTTAAGAAGTCACTATGCAACCTAAGGAAGTTAGGCTGGGTGTGGGCATGAAGATGTACCATGAAGAGAAGGTGCAGCGTAATTCTCCAGATTCTGTAGGCTGTAGAGTGAATCAGTTGCAGAGGAAAGCTGGAGAGTCCTATATTTCCTTTATATTTATGTGTAGAAAACATTCTGTCATTTTCTTATCACAGACTTCAAGCCTGTGTTGTTGGTTACCAGGTAATGCTACAGTTTTAATGGCTCGAGTCAGCTGGAATCTTTAGTAACACAAAATGAAATAGCAATAACAGCTCCTTGTTTTACTTGTAACACTTCACCTCATGGGCACAGAAAACCTGTTCACTACATCAAGCAATAGAATGCATAGGATTTATGCTGCATGCCTCCTGAAATTAAAGGCATCTCTATGGGCAGGTCAGTTTTAAAAAGATCCAAAAAGAGAAGGTCAATCCTTTCTTTGCTTCCCTCCAAAAGCCTTTGTGGAAATTTGGTCAGGAGAGTTACACAGAGGACCATCAACTGGGATAAGCTGACTTCAGTTCAAGACCTGGTCATATTAATTGGGAGAAAGCATTTAAAGTTAAAAAGCCAAAGTCACTTAAATTTTGAAAGTGCCAGTACCTGTTGTGCGTCAAATAGGGTCAAACACAACAGAGAGGACTCAACCATCACTATGTAATGGAGGCCTCTTCAAAAGCTTCTTTTAAATTCATTTTCACTCAGCACTTTGTACTGATAGGACAAACTAGAACCAGGGACTGCACTGGGAAAAAGGCCACTTTGCAACCCCCTCACTCCCTGTGAAGGAACACTCTGAAATACTCTAAGCATTTGCACGTGAGCAAGGCACTGTGGGTCTTGGAACTGAAATTAAACACACAGTCAAACTTCTAGAAATTCCTAATAAGCAGGGAGGGGCAGGGGAGTCCCATGGCCCACTGTGGTTTTGGGATGGCTGATGCAGATCTTTGTATCACTCACTGAAGTATTAAAAGCACCTTTCGTAACGTGTGAAAACCTTTGTTATGCTGTGTAAGCCCGTGCCAGGCTATTGAAAACCCCTTTTTCTCACTTTGATTTTACAAAGGGCTTTCCTGCTCTAGCAAGGGAAGAGCAGCTCTGGGCTCTGTATTCTGCCTGATGTCAGGGAAGTTCCTGCATCTTCTTAACTCTCCCAACACCCCGCCAGCAGTGCTGCTCATCTGGGATCAGGCAACTCAGAACAATTTATGGAGCAATTGCAGGTATTTTCGCTCCATTATTTACACTCTGCACCAGGCAAATCATGGCAATAAAGCAAATTTTTCAAAGGCACCACATTTGCAGGGAGGAACTTTAGAGGGAAAACCACAGAAAATTATCACTTAAAAATCCTGTGTCATGAGCAGCCTCCCCCTTTATCTGTGCTCCTGCATCCAGAATACAAGAATATTGCTACTTGTTTAGCTATTTTTAATGATGCTTTAACATTAATGTATTATAGTGTTATTTAAGTGTTACTAGAGGTAAGAACAGGCCATGAGAGACAAAAGAGCACAGCTGAGTATGTAGAGACCACATTAATTCCTTTGCAAAAGAACCATTTAGACCAGGTAGTTTAAATCTGGCAGAGCAGAATCACCAGAGAAGGCTGAGCAAATAAACAACAAAAATATTGGGCGAGAAGCAAAAGACAAGAGACAGAAGAATAGCACCAAGACAGAAACATTTACTTTTCAAAGCAGTGAAAATATGGAAAATAGGAAAGACAGGGGAAAAATTAGGAAATAAAATAGGTAGGAAAAAACAAACATAAAGTAATGGATAAACTGTATTAGAGAATAGGGAAAAAATAAAGGGAGAAAAAATTAAAATGAAGCAGCATGCTACAAATGGAATTCAGTGTAAATGTGCTTCCACTTGCTGAACTTCCCAGGAACAGAAACTCAGGGATTTTTACCTGGAACCTGGCTTTTGGCAATAGAGGATGCAGTGAAATTCTCCAGCATGAATGATGCTGTCTACATGTATATGAAGATAGAAGCTTTTTCTGTATCTGACTTAGATTAGGAATTGGCTTTACATCCAAACTAAAGTTATAAGCAGGAAAAGTGAATCAGACCTTCCAATTTTGACATTTTTCTAACACACACCTCTTTCTGAGACAGAAACCCAGCTCAGTTAACAGGCAGTTGATGTCTCAGTAGAATCTCTTTCATAAAAGTTTGGAGCAAAATTCTAGGTAATCAAAAGATGAGAACTTAGTACTGGGACAGGAAACGGCCAGGATGCCCTGTCTTCCTGCATCCTTCTCTTACAAGAAATCTCAGCACAGATTTTTGCTGTAAGTTCTTTGACAAACAATTGCAATGTATTCCAAAATTATCTTCAGGTAGCTATATATGCAAGGAAAAAATCTGTATTGGCTCTGAGGTCTTTGAACTTCAGATTATTTAGGTTTTTTTTTTTTCCGATTATTTCACTTTTATTAGACTGAAATTTTAAAGGAGCTTGATGGCACTTCAGACTGCAGAGCACAATCTGTGTTCCATGAGTCAGGAAGCCATGCAGAGAATCTTTTTATAGAAGCAGTGTAGACCTGAATTTTGGCACCTTTGGGTTGGCTGGCAGGCTTTAAGCAGCAGGTTAAAGTGTCACACTTTAACCCCTGGATTTTGGCTTACATCGGATGCTTACACAGCTCACCTGTGTAGCCAACATTTAATTTTGCATATTTCAGCTGATAACTCACTATATATAAAGAAATATGTATATAAGTATGTATATACTATGTATAAAGAAGCCAACTGCATTAGGATTTCCAGCTGTCACAAGACATGTAGGTCACAGGAACTCAGTGTCAGATAAAAGGAGCTAAACCTGATCTCTCTCTTGTCTCACAGATTACAAGCTATCCCAGAGTCTAAAAGAAGATGTGTAAACCCTGATTATTCAGGACTGCCAGGACTATCAGTTTCTTGCACAAAGAAACACCTGGCACAAAATAAACCTGAATAAGTCTCATGTGAATATTTTTTTAGAGGACTTCCTGAGCAATGTCTTCCCCATCTGTTCTTCCAGAGCGATGGGAAGCTTTGAATCATACTCAAATTATTATTTAAGATGATACACTAAAATAAATGCCTGCAGAAAGCTTCTCTCCAAATTGCACATGGCTTAAAACCTGATCCTTTTCTCACAGACAAGGTCCCCTCAATGGTGATTCAGACATGCACCATACAGATTCTCCTCCCATACAGAGGCACACTTAGAATTAATCCAAAGCTTCAAGCTTGTGCAAAATGTGGTTGCTCAGAAACACTCAGTGGCCTTTCTGCAACTAGAAGGGACTAATTTGTTTCACATTCCCTCATGGATATTATCTTGTGCTCCTGGTAGATTCCAGCCTACATTTATTCAAGCTGAAAATCTCAACCCCCATCTCCAGGACCATCCAACAGAACAAGTCCTACCTTTATCATTCAAGGGCTGCATTCCCTGGAGACTCAGCAGTCCCTGAAGCCCTTTGGTAGCTGCATGTACCTTTCTTGTTTGGAAGCATTCCTTGAAAGTATTTTTTGAGTCTGAACTCCTTTGCAGCTTCCCCAGCCAAAAGTACACTTCCACAATATGTGGCACATACAAATATACTATTCTCCAAGCTTGGATCTCCTTACCTAGGGGACAGACCAAACTCAAATGCTAATAGCAACTGAGAGAATGTAATTTCCTTAAGTAATATTTAAATAGCATTTTGCAAAAATAAATTGCAGTATTCTAAGTCAGATGAAAATAATCAACCTATTTACATATTTAGTTCACAGAAAAAAATTTTAACTTCTGTTGGTCTATTTCATGTGCCTGGGCATAGAAATCTAAATTACCTTGACGTAAAAAGAGAATTTTCAACCAAAAATAATTTACCAAACAATAAAAGCTGCTAAATTCAAAGGGAACATCAACCACACAATTGGCTTCAATATGCTATGCAATTTCCCTTCCTAAATTTTGGCTTGAATACCATTTGACATATTTCCAGCAAAAGGCAACAAAATTAATTCTCTACTTGTGCCCTGCACAAGCCATGTGATTTACTCAGTGCGAATAAAAGTTTTCTCAAAGTGTTTGATAATGGACCACTTCCATCAATCACCATGGCATTCTCCTCCCGTGACTTCCTGTGAAGTCTCTGAAAGATCCTACTTCCTCTCCATCCAAAAGGCAACATGAGTTTTGTTTAACCTCCCTAACCATAAAACACAGCTCTTCTGTTAATCTGTCATCTACTAATGAAGACTCCATCCGGAAGGGCCCTGAATATCCATTAGCAGCTGGAATGCTGCATTGAAATCCTGGTTCCTAGCACCAAATA
>VYZP01012312.1:4307-26959 GCA_013400635.1 Hypocryptadius cinnamomeus
GTTTTCCAGCTCAAGGCTATTCTTCCTTGTCCTGACACTCCATCCCTTGTCCCAAGTCCCTCTCCAGCTCTCCTGGAGACCCCTTCTGGCACTGGAAGGGGCTCTGAGGTCTCCCTGGAGTCTTCATTTCTCCAGGCTGGACATTCCCAGCTCTTCCCACCTGGCTCCAAAGCAGAGGGGCTCCATCCCTTGGAGCATTGCCTTGGTCTCCTCTGGACTTGCTCCAGCAGCTCCAGGTCCTTGTGCTGAGGCCCTCAGAGCTGGATACAGAACTCCAGGAGGGAGTGGAGCAGTGGGAATTCCATCCCTGGACCTGCTGGTAACATTCATTTTGATGCATCCCAGGGTTCTGCTGTCTCCTGGCTCCAAAAGAGACCTGAGACAATGGGATAAAAGACAGACCCAGGGGAGACAGGTCAGACCACCCCACAAAGGGTTCTTTAAATCTGTTTCTCATCCCAGATTCCCACCAGACCTCACCATGTCCCCCTCTCTGCCCCAGCCATGTGCTGTGAGCAGCACCTGGAGCTCAGAGAAGCTTTGGATGTTCCCCAGGAGAAGAAGGCAGGAACAAGATGATTTATTTTTATAAGGAGTCTTGTTCCTTCCAGGTGATCATTCACCTGACTTTTTTTTTTTTTCCCCAACCTGTTTTTCTCCCTCTCTGAATTCCATGCAGGTACCTCTTATCTCCAGGTTGTTATTTAGATTAACCACTATTATTTAGATTAACCACACTGTGTAGCTCTTAACTCTTTCAGGGTGAGACCTTCACGTCCATCGCTTCCCTGGCCAGTGGCCAGCACATGGATACAGCAATCCCATGGGGGAATCTTAGAGGATCCATAATTCCTAAAATCTTAGAGGATTCATAATTCCTTAAGTGTGTTTATGTTGTGCATAGAAAGGATTGATCATATATTTATAACTAGTGGGAACTTTAATTCCTCCCCCATCAATTCTTTTCTCACTCCTTTTTGTTCTTTTTGCTTCTAAGCTGAGAAATTCTCCCTTCCCCTCAACTCTGACTGAGGCAGCAATCACTTATTTGGAGATGGTTTGCTCCATCCAGCCTTTCCAAGGCGTTGTTAATGATGCAGGCATGTAAATCACTCGTTCAGTGTAGCTGTTACCTGCCTTAATTATCCCTTGCCTTCGTTCCAGGCTTAATCCAAGGAACAGGAGATACTTTCCTACCTGAGTCAGTTCTCGCTGACCCAGAAGGGAAGAACAAGGACAACACGTGTAAAACACTAAATAACCCGAATGAAAAGTACCAGCTTTGCCTCCAGGCCCTTTTCATCTCCCTCTAATCCTGCAAAGCTTGGCACTGGAGCTGGAAATATCCACGTTTCTGGCTGCTGAGAACTGCCCAAACCAGTAGAAAACCTAAATGAAGATTCCACTGCCCAGGTGAGAGGCTCAGTGTGTCCTGCACCAAAAAAACAGCTCAGGCGTGGCCTCCAGATGCTTGAAGGTTTCAGGAAGATGTTTCTGATCCCAAAACTTGTGGCTCCCAGAGCATTTCTCCCTGGGAAAGGTAAGGAAACCAACACCTCTCCTATGAGGAAAGGCTGAATTGGGATTTTTCTGCCTGGAGAAGGGGAGGCTCCAGGGAGACCTTATAGCCCCTTCCAGTGCCTAAAGGGACTCCAGGAGAGCTGGAGAGGGACTTTGGACAAGGGCCTGGAGTGGCAGGACGAGAGGGAATGGCTTCACAATGAAAGAAGGCAGTTGGGAACTGTGAGGCTTGTTCCAGATGTCTGGAAAAGGCCTTATCTCCTCCCATCTGATCAGGCTGTTATCAGATACCCACAACATCAACACCTGTCCTGATCTACCCCCTCTCCCTGCCCAACCAGAGCCCAGCCACGGCAGAACTCAATTCTCTGAGCTATCCCACCATGTCCCTGTGATCCCAACATTTCATGTGGCTTGGAACACGGATTTAACCCCAGGCAACACGAGGAGTTATGAGACAGATGGATTTTTTCAGCTGGGAAAACAGGCTGGGAAGGGAGGGCTCTGGGGCCCCCATAGCATCTGGCATGGAAAAGGGTCAAAGAGAGTTCTGGGATGGATTTATTCCTCGTCCACAGGTTCCAAATGAAGTCCTTTCTCCATCACTCCCCTTAGGAGAAGGGGCTTGTGGTCCTGGAATGGCAACACTCCCATCCCAGTCCGTCCCAAGGGAATGCACTGGCAGAACTGGGACCTGCCGCTGCCACCTCCTGACAAGAGAAGAAAATGCAAATCCCTCCTCCCAGCCCATTTCCCGCGGAAGGAAGGACTTTCCAGGATAATTTCAGTATTTTTAAGTTTCACTCTTCCCAAAATTCATGGGTTGTAGTCACTCGGTTCCAACCAGCTTGAGGATGAGAAACCTCCAGGTGAAAATAAAATAAGGAGAAAATTTCAGTTTGTTTAAGCTGCCTTGAACAACCCAGGAGTTGAATTCCAGCAGGAGTAGCTCCACCTCGTCCTTATAAAGACCCTGAGTGGTCACATACAAGGTGCCACCATCCCTAATCTACTGAGTGAATTGAACTTGAATTTTTTGGTTTTTTGGCATCTTTCATGGTTTGGTACTAGATGGGTGCTGCTGGGCCTGGAACCAGCAGGTTTTACTGGTTGAGCTCAGGTGCAAAACTCAGCCTCTGGAGCAACAATGGGTGAGTGAATCGCCACAATCTGAGCAATGAGCGATGGAATCTGAGCCAGGAGCGCTTTTGGCACCTGTGGAAAACACCTGGTTTAGCTCTGGGTGACAAAGTGTGACAAGAATCCGTGTGAAATTCAATCCACCCCGTTGCTGGTGTTAATTGGAGCGGAGCTGCTCACACCTCTGCCCCCATGAGTTTGGTGGTGTTTGTGTCACATTTCTGTGCAGCTCTATTAACAAGTTATTCATGTCAGCTGGGTAGCCGAGTTGCTCCCTGAATCCCAGGAAAAGTCACATCACAGAGACCCAGGCACATTGTGCAACTTCTGAAATCTCTTTTTCTTGGGAGATGATGAGCAGTAAGGTTGGGACATGGTCCCACAGCCACAAAAAGCACCTCCCACCTTTCCATCTCCTCCTCGGGGTGCCATTCCCCCCTTGCTCCCATGATCTCTCAAAATCCATGGAATGGGGAGAAAAGGAAGCAGGAGGAAAGGAGGTGGAGAGGGTCAGCACTGGCAGGAAGGTGGAGTTCTTGATTCAGTATTTTTTTTTTCTTCCTTTAGCACCACTCCAATTTTAAATTCCAAACTCCCTTCCTACACGCCTTTCTTGACTCCTCCAAAACGTCAAAACTCCCAAATGAATCAGCTTTTTAGAGACTCCTCTTCAGTTCCAGAGCTTTTTCCTCCTCCAAAACCAGTATTTGCCATGGATAGAGAGGAGCCCTGTCCAGAGAGACAGCAAAAGGTAGGATAAAACCCCTCTGCTCTGCCCTCATGAGATCCCATCAGGAATATCAGGAGCAAATCCAGAGGAGGCCATGGAGATGCTCCAAAGGATGGAGCCCCTCTGCTCTGGAGCCAGGCTGGGAGAGCTGGGAATGTCCAGCCTGGAGAAGGGAAGGATCCAGGGAGAGCTCACAGCCCCTTCCAGTGCCTGGAGGGGCTCTAGAAGAGCTGGAGAGGGACTGAGGACAAGATAGGACACAGGGAATGGCCTCCCACTGCCAGAGGGCAGTTTAGATGGGATGTTGGGAAGGAATTCTTGGCTGTGAGGGTGATGTCCTGGAATGGAATTCCCAGAGAAGCTGTGGCTGCTCCTGGATCCCTGGAAATGTCCAAGGCCAGGTGGGCTGGGGCTTGGATCAGCCTGGGATAGTGAAAGGCATCCCTGCCCATGGCAGGGGGGTGGAATGAGATGATCTTGAAGGACACCTCCAACAAAAACCATTCCCGGCACCTGTAATGGGAAGGCTGGAATTCTCCCACCTCAGCCCCATTTGGGATGATCAGGACAACCTTGGGATGCCAGCGAGGAATATCTGAAGAGCAAACATGACATGTGGCACCACTTCCCTCAGCTTTCCAAACAGCTGAAATATGGAAAAGCCCATCCTGGACCTGTGCAGAGACAGGCAGATCCCTAGGGAACAGCAGGAGCTGGGATGTGGTGACAATGTGAGGAGAAATGGGAATGCCAGGCAGGAGGGATGAGCAGGTTTCTTCTGTGACCCCTGGCTTTGCAATGTCCCACCCAGTCCCCAAAATATTCCCTGTCACCACTGGAGCCCTCCCATTCCAAAAACCACTTGCAAAACAGGCTGTAAAATATGAATTGCAGTGGAAATGGAAGTCCAGCCTGGAATTATCCTGAGAAAAGGAATGGAACTCCTGAGCCCATCGCTGTTATTCCGCATTCGTCTTACATTCCGCAGGGAATATAATCCCCTTCTCCCATGGGATCCAGCTGGGATGCCCATTAAATCTTTAAACAAAAATTAGAGTGACGACACTTTGCAGAGCTGAATGTTGGGAGAGCAGGGGGAAATCTCCAGAGCACCCAGCCCTGTGTCCGTGTATCCGGAGGCGGGAGCAGGGCTGGATCCCTGGGAGTGCAGGAAGAGGAGCAGCTGCCCACGGTCACCCACACAGGGCCCTTTTTGTGCCCAAAATAGCCGCCCTCTCCCACAAGGAAAAGTGCAGGCTCCAAGGCCAAATCCCATCTCCATTCCCAGCAGGGTCACGGGCAAGTCAAGGATATTTATGGGCTATTGAAGGAAAAAGACAATCCCTGCTCTTTATCCATCCCCAGGAAGAGATTCCAATGGCCCTGAGATGAAATGCAGGAATTTAACCCTCCTTTAGTCCCTCAGTTTGGTCTGTCCTTTTTTTTCCAGCCCATAACCCGCAGCCCTGAGCTTGGAATACAATCCAGGCATTTCCCTGCCACAAAAAACAAGAGTTAATATCTGGAATATCTGCAGAACCACCCAAAAAATCTCCTTCCAAGTGCATTTTTTTTTTATTAATTCCATGTATTTTTTATTAGAGTATAAGAAACAAGATGGAACATACACTTCACTTATACTTAGGTTAATATATTTAAAGGGATGGATGCTTCTTTATCCCGCTTATCCTGTTACAATAAAGATAATACACAGTTACAAATCTCACAGATAGGAATTAGTAAAATCAGCATTTCAGGGAAACCACCTCGGATCATCCAACAAAGCTGAAATAAAACGTGCCAACTTTTTTTTTTTTTCCTGCAACATTTTATTGGCTTCATGTATTTTCATCTGATGGAACTGGAGGATTAGGGCTGGGAAAAAGCGCTCCCATGGAAAATGTTGGACTTTGGGAAGCCTCTTAAGCCTTTTATTTCTCAATTTCCATGATCAGAGAAAAGCTGGATGAATTAAAACCTTCAATCTGTCTCTGCTGATGATGATTCTCTGCTTTGGGTACAATTATTTGGTTTGAGGCAGCTCATCTGCCTTGATTTCGAGGCAGCTGACAAAAAGAGAGCGAGGAAGATTGGACTTCAAAGTTCCTCCACCAAGTCTGGCAAAAGCCAGTAGGTGGCAGGACCAACCCAGGGCTTCGCTTCCCTGGGCACCATGGGCATTCCCGAAATGCAAAACCAGGCGTTTCTGTTCCCATTCCCATTTAAACAGCCTCAGAGAGGGGTGAAATAACTCCTTCAGGATCAAGGATCCAAAGCCACCTTCATCCTAAACAGCTGAGACCAACCAGAGCACGGGAAAGAGCCCTAAACCTCCAGGCATCCAGATGTGCACCACATCTGCTTTCTCCAGAGGGCATGGATCCTATAACTCATCCCATGGACACACGGACACCCCCACCAGAGCTTCCCACAGGGGTGGTGGGACCACAGCCTCCTTTTTTCACAGCAAATAAAGTCTCTGGGAGACAAATCCCTTCAGCTTGAGCAAATCAACACCAATCCAGGACATCCTTGGAGCAGCAAAGTGGATCCTTGGAGCAACAATCAAGCAACTGATCATTTGTTCTCTTGCAGCAAGGAAGTCACGTCAGGTTTGTGGTTTCCAAAAGAAATTTTGCCCTTAAAAAAGAAAACAATTCTTAAAACCAGCTGGAAGAACTGTGCTCGTTTTAAAGTCCTTTTCTTGGGCAAACAGCAAACCCCCAGACCCTGGGTGGGAAGCGCTGATGCCACAATGGATTTTGAGCATTTTTAGACAATCCACAAAAATTCGAGCCCTTGGTGGGGTAGTGGGAGATGGCAGCAGCTGCTGGTGAATTACAGCCATTTCCAGGAAGGAAGCACTGAAAGCAATTTCTCAGGAACACACTCCAAAGCAGGCAGGTATTTCACTTTAGCTCTTAATTTCCAGTAAAAACTCTTCCAGGATATTTGATGCTCCTACGGAGCCAGACCTCCTCCCCTCATAACCTCTTGTCTTGTCAGAACAGGTGAAAATCTGAGTTTTCTGCTCAGATTTTGATCTCTTAATTTCCACAGTCCACAGAAACACATCCAAAGCACTTCAGGGCAGTCCTACCACAGCCCTCAAATTCGAAATCCAGCATTTGGATCAACAACCCACCCACCAGTCTGAACGCTTCATAAATCCCATTTTTTTCCTACTTATTGCCTTATTATTAATAATTTTAATTACTTCACCTGCCCATTTTTAGGCCTGGGTTTTGCAACAGACGAGGTTCTCACCAAGTTTGTCATTCTGGGGATTTGGAGGCAAAAAAATAAACCTAGAGTAGGACCAGGAATAGTGAGAGTTGGCATAGCTGATGAGAAAGTGCTTGGGACTCAACTGTGACAAGCTGTCAACCCCCTCCCTCTCTCAAACACACATGGATCTATCCAAATGTCTTTTTGCCAGGAAAGGAAATACTGAAAATATCCCTTTTTCCATATTCTAGATTAGAGTACATAGGAAGGGACAAAAAGAGAGCGAGGAAGAAAAACAAATCTCCTTGTGAAATTTATCCAACCAACCCTCAGCTCACTCCCCTGGCAATTCCATGAATGTAATTTGTTATTTATTGGGATAAGCAGCCTCTGGATGCTCCTCCTGTGAGCCTTTGCTCCCTGGCACAACCAAATCCTTGGCACTGGCCAAGGAACCCCGAGAAAGGAAGGAGATGGCCCTTGGAGGAGACAACCAGGTCTTCAGCCCACGGGGTTGTCCAGTGTGGCATCATCAGGATCCTCATAAAAGCATGGACAGACTTCAGGACACAGCTGATGGCTTTGAAGTTCAGCTCTTTGCTAAAGGTAATCGAGTCCCAAACCAACCCCAAAACCTTTTTCCAGATGGCCAGAAAAGATAAGAGCCCCGTAAATTCAATGTAGAGTGCTCTGGGTGCCACCTCGGTGTCACAGCGAGTGCTGAGGGACAAATGAACCCAAAAAATGAGGTTTTGAACCCTTTTGGGAGGAAGGCTGAGGCACAGGGAAGCTGGGGAATATTCATCTCAGTTTAGGAAGTTTTTCCCCAATTTTCCCTGTGCCCCACGTGCATAGCAGAGGTTTGTGGGGCACCTCAGGCCCCAAGGTCCCAGGAGGATGCATTATCCAGAGGCACATCCAAGGACCAGCACAAGTGATGCATTCTTCCCAAATTAACCACTAAATTGCAGATCACATCCCACTGACCCATCCCTCCTGTTGGAAAAGCTGTCATTAACATCTCTGTCACTTTAATTAAAACAGGGGGAGAAGGGAGGGGTGGAAAAACCATAAAACCACTTTTGTTACCAATATTTCTGTACAACTGCAACCACCTTTCATTTATCACTACCTGAAGAGAGGACAGAGGCGGAACTGAAAGTTTGTGGAGTTTTTGTTTGGGTTTTGACACAGAATTGGAGAAGCAGGTACAAGGCATGGCTAACATGTGCCAACACCTGGGTTTTGCTGCTAGAAATAGAAAAAAAAGCCCAGTGCACCTCTGATCAATCAGTGGAAGTGACAAAAAGCTTGAGCTTGACAGTTTAAGGCTGAATTTTGGCTTGGTTTGTGCCGAGCAGGTCCACAGGCAAGCAGAGTAGGCAGGACAGATGACACAGAGAGGGCAGGAGGACACATCTCCCATGGGACAGCTGAGAACTTGTAGGAAAAACCTTGCCAAAACACCTGGGAAGATCCTGGGAGCTGAGGGACAGCAGATGTGGAAGGTTGGGTGGTGAAGTCACCTCCAGCAGTCCATGGCACCATCAGGCATTGAAGGCTGGACCTAAAGATCTGGGCATTGACACCTTCTCCTCTGACTCCACATTTTTCAGACCTGTTGCCCATGGTCATTCAGGTATCGCCATCTTGGTGGTAACCATGACAAGTCCAAAGTGGGGAAACTGAGGCACCAAGTCTTTGTAAAATGCAGATTCACTTCAGAGTCCTCCTGACAGGGTAATTGCTCCATTAGAGTTGACTCAGACCCCAAAACCTGGCATTTGTCACTAAAATGCACCTGGAAAAAGTCATTCCCAAGGGAGGTGGAACAAGCTGGCCCAGAGGTTTTTATCAGGCAGGACAGCAACAGGCAGGAGATGGATTTGCTGCTCACAACCGGAAAGGATGTGGAGATGAAACACCCAAAAGCTGCTCAAGAGGGTGAGGGACCCTTGTGCTGGGTACAATATTGGGATTTTCCATAAAAGAGTTCCTAATCCCTGGAGCAAGGAAACACACACACGTCCCACCTCAGGTAACAACAGGAGCAAGTTTATTCAGGTCTGGCACTTACAGAACTTGGAAGGACAAGGTACACAGCATTGGTTTTCCAGAAAAGTCAGCCCAGGATCAGAAGAAACGAGACTATTTTATAAAAGGAGACTGCAGCTGTGAGGGGCCAGGAATGTGTCTCCCTTTGGATCCTGCATTCCCTCTGCCTGTGCCACCCATGTGCTGGAGCAGACCTGGCGGTGCTTGGGGTGAATCTGTTCTCAGCGAGTCCCAGCCTGGTTTAACCAACCTTAGAAATTAGGGGGTGGGGAAGGGGGATTGTTAATAGGTAGAAAAAGCAGAAACCCTTCCAAAATCATCCACCTTGGCAAAGGAGGAGCGAGAGTGCAGCGGGAGACGTCCACAGGAGGAGGAGAACAGCTCGGCCAAACCACCCAGGTCTCCAACACTTGGAAGAGCAAAAAAAGTCTGGGAAACAATCACCTCGGAAGCCTGCTGAGAAGTAGAGGATCTCCTTGCAGACAGCAACAGAGAAGATATTGGCTAACAAGACCCTTGGGAGGCGGCTCTTCCTCAAGGAGCCCCATCACTGGCGAGCCTGGAGGACGTAGATGAAGCTGACGAGAATTCCCAAGGCCAGGATGGCGTAGCTGGCTCGGACGCTGCTGGAACCGCTGATGTTGCAGAGGAAGGAGTCGCAGCAGTAAACGGAGGCGGCCGCTATTCCCAGGTTAATCCCGGCGCTGGGGCAGATGGGAGAGCATCCCTTCGAGATGGACTGGCCGGATTTGCCGCCTGGATTTGGGATGGGGTGGAGAGGAAGGAGAAGAGGCAGGTTTAGAATGGGTTTTTTTGGGGTTCTGATCACCTGCTCTGCAAAGGAATTACAGCACTGGAAGAGCCAGGGCAGTGCAGGTGGCACAGGGAGGATGAAGTGGTTCTCAGAGACAGGAATCCCAGCCAGCCCATATTATCAAGGATCACCTGTGATAAGCTCACACAAACACCCCAGAGACCACACAACACCCCAGGGACACCTCTTTGGATTGGTCAATGTTCAGCCACAACGGCTTCTGTGAGGAATCGCAAAAATCCCTCTTGAGCTTCACACTGGGGCTCCTCAAGGGAGACAGGGAGCACTGGGGAGACACTTAGGAGCCTAATCTGCATTTGCAGAGAGGCACAGCCCATGTTAAGAGGCAGGAAAGAAGAAACCATTAGCACTGGGCTACGAAGGGAAGTTTATAAAAGCTCCCAGTCTCTGTTTGTGCACATCTGACCCACCCACGCTGCAGACTTGGGCATGAAATTCCCCCCCTTCTGCCAGAGAGAGCCAGGATGGGCTCTGGTTCCTGCAAAGGCTCCAGGAGATCTGCCAAAGCATCCTGCCTCCCTCGGCACAGCAGCTGGGAAGGACAGAACCCCTCAAATCTCTCCAAGCACTCAGGAAGGAAACCCGCATCCCTCCCTTCCTGCCTCGTCCAAGAAAAGCAAAGCAAAGGTGGGACTCAGGGATGAAGAACCCAAACACAAGGCAAAAAATCAGCAGGAATAGCAACCCTGGAGCTTCCCACACAGGGAGCCTGCAGCATCCTCCACGCTTTCACTTATTCATCAGCAAACTCCCCGCCCCCAGCCTGAAATTCCCCCCAGACTCTCGGGCATCGGGCATCGGTGCAGGCACGTGGGCTTCCACGTGACTCCTCCTGGCAGCGCGTCCCTCCTCAGAATTCCCGTGGGATGGTCCGACACTCAGTTGCTAAGCAGAACTTTCCCTTTTTTTTTTCTCCCCCCCCCAGCCAGAAGAAGGCAAAGCCTCGCTGCAGCTCAGCAGGTGACCCAGGAGAGAAGCCAGGAGGGGCAGGAAGAGGTGCTGTCACCACTCACCGAGTCCCACTCCGACGTACGTCGTCACGCAGTGGTTTTCATTCTCTCCACACTTGACAGGCGTCAGGCAGGCCCAGTTGGAGGAGGCATCCGAGCAGGAAAAGCAGATGAGCGTGTGGGCTGCAAGAGAAAGGCAAATCTCATTTAGGGGCTGGTGGGAAGATGTCCTCACTTGGAGGTCCCCACCTCAGTCCCACAGGATGTCTCTCATCTGCCCACAGCCACACTTTCTGTTTTATCAACCTGCAACAGGGCATTTTTTTTTTGCCAAAAAAATTGACCCAAGCAAAGGGTTCAAGCCTCAGGGAGGTATTTCAGGCTCTTATCAGCTAAAGCTGCTACAACCACAGCCTGGTACTTTCTGTCACCGCCCTGTTTCACCAAGAATGTGTCCGAGCTACAGCTGCCAACTTTAAACCAAACTCCAGAGGTGAATTTTTCAGGTCTGGGCTTGTTCAGCTCAGCCACCATGGACATTGTGTCCCTGCCTGGGGTAGGGGGGTTGAAACTGAATGATCTTAAGCCCCTTCCAAGTGAAACCATTCTGATTTTATGATTCTGTGACACTGATAGGAAATGCTCCAGGTGTGACCATAGGTTCAAACTTTCCATGACCCGGCTTTGGGCACCAAGATCAGGCCATGCTTGAGCTGCAGCATGAGGTAGAAATGATTTTTCAGCTGCAGGAAGCTCAAGATCTGCAAGACCAGCAGGCCCCCTAAATTTATAGAATCGTGGAAACATTTCAGGAAATGACCTCTAAGATCTTTAAATCCAACCATTAACCCAGCACTGTCAAATTCCAGCACTAAACCAAGTCTTTAGGCAACAGAGTTGCACAATATTTTCAGCACTTCCAGAGATGGTGATTCCACCACTGTTCCAAAATTTGACCAGTGAAGAAATTTTTTCCTCATTTCGAAACTAAACCTCCCCTGGAGCTACTTGAGGCCATTTAAGGCTTATCCTACAGCAGCAGGACAGACCAGCTGGCTCCCATCCCTCATCCCTCACAAAGAGGAATGATTGGAAAACAGCATTTGGGGTGGGAAATGCTTGTGGAGACAGCCTGGACCAGAGACTCAGCAGGGCCACGGGCACTTTGATCTCTGTATTTTACATACAAGAGCATCACATCCACACTGCAGTTGTTGACCTACATATGCAGACAGATCAGGTCTGTTCCCAGTCTTCCATGGACTCGGGATTTTGGAGCTCCCAGGCAGCCCTTCCACGAGGCACTGCCTTTCCCTTTCTGTATTTATGGGATGCAAAACAGAGCGGGGGCTGATAGAGGGTGGGAAGTGTGAGGCAGCCCCGTCCCTGCTCCCACCTCCTTCAGCCCCACCACAAATGGATTATCAAAAATCACAGCATGGTTTGGGTTGGGAGGCAGCTTCATGATCATTCAGTTCCAACACCCTGCCACGGGCAGGGACACCTTCCACTATCCCAGGCTGCTCCAAGCCCCATCCAACCTGGCCTTGGACATTTCCAGGGGTGGGGCAGCCACAGCTTCTCTGGGAATCCTGTGCCACAGCCCCACCACCCTCACAGGGAAGAATTTCTTCCCAATATCCAACCTAAACCTACTCTCTTTCAGTTTGAACACATTCCTGCTTGTCCTATCCCTGTAAAAAAAATCCCTCTCCAGCTTTCTTGAAGACCCCTTTGGAATATTTTCCTAAGGAAGTGAAACAGAGGAAGCCCTGGGAGAGCTCTCTGAGGCACAGCAGTTACTGACATGGGTATTTTGAAGAATTATTATTTGGACAAATATTGCTCAGCATCTGTCCCACTCTGCCACAGGACTGTTCTTCTCATTCCTGCTTCTCTCAGGAAAATAAAAGGCTTCTACAAGAAAAATGAGGAAAAAAATAACAATTGTTCTCAGAGGAATGACTTTTGAGCGGCCACATCTGAGGAGGGGAAAGAAAACAAAATATAATCTCAGAGAAACAGATTAAAGTGGGTTAGTGGGAGATCCTGAATGTCACAGCAGAGCAGCCAAATCTCTGCTTTGGAGTGGAAGCCAACACCACAACCCCCCACCAGCAGGAACTTCCTGGACTGGCTCACGCATCCTCCAAGGATCCTTACTCTGGAAACAATCCCCACAACAAACCTGGGTTACCTGAGCACACCAAGGCAGCCACCACAACCCACACATAGGGATTACGGGGCCACCAGCTGAGTCAAAACCTCCAGGAGAGATTCCTCAGTGGATCTCTGCGTTTAGGAGACGGGGAGGAGGATGGGACCAGCCACTGAGTCATTGCCCCTCTCTGGACTGGCCACAATTCCATGTGGGACCTCGGAGTGAAGCCCAGTTCTGCTCCCAAGTCTCAGGCGACCTGTCCCAAAGTCTTTACCTCACAACCACCCCGAGGAGGTGAATTGACTCATCCCAGGAATCTCCAGCAACCAGGAATGAAGTGGATTACAGGATTCCTGTGGGTATTCTGGCAGGACAGATGTCCCCATATGTATTTGCTCACTGCACTGAAGGCACAGTGGTGCAATGCTGTTCATTAAAGGTTCCAGTAACAAACGCACCAGAAATCCTTGGACATGACATAAAAGTGCTGTTGGGCATGAAATTCTCTGCCACGTGACTCAATCCCTGATTCTGCCACTGCATGTCCTACCTGCCCCCATGTTTTTCATTGTCACACCTACCCATCACCCCTTGTCTTAACAAAAAAAAAAAAATCCTTCCAGGAGAGGCAGAGTTTAAGAAAGGAAATATTCAGCCACTTTTTGCCCCCAAAAAACACCCTCTGCAGTTATGAGAGCACAAACAGGCTGAGTGGTTTATACAAAAACCACTTATTTTTGTCTAAACCACAAGAGAGGTGGCAGAAATAATTTCATGCAGCTGTAGACGGAGCAAAGAGTTGGAGCTCAAGGTTACAAGAAAAAAAGGGGAAAAAAATCACAAGACCGAACAATGCAAAAGAGAAGCCTTGTCTTCACCAGTGGAAGAATTCATATGTTTATTTGTGTGCTGCTTAGCTTCTAGGAGGAACAAAGAGCTCCCAAAACAGAGCAGGGCATTTGGGGGAATTCCTTCAGATAAGGGGTTGAATCATTCTTGCAAAGACAGAGGGAAAAAAGGCCTTTAAAAGCCTACTTTGGAGCTCGTTAGCACCAGAAAAATGCTGTTGCTTCGGCAGCTTTTCCATTCAGCCCCGATATTGCTTTTCCATTCTCTTAGGCAAAATCCTTATCAAGATCCACAGGCAAGATCTTCGAGCAGGAGGTAAAGCTTCTCTGTGAAATCCCCCTAGGATATGCTGCAAGTGTTTGGGGATAAAACCACCTGCAGCAAACCCTTTTGCCTGCATGAAAACTTACTTTTAAAGCTGAAGGGGCCGTGATTTTTTTTTTTTTTGGGGGGGGGGGATGAAACCCTTTACTGCCTTGGCCTGGCCCGCTGGAACTGAGCACAAGGCAGCTGGGCTCTGGCAGAGACGCAATGCTTCCCGGATCCCACCGGGAGGGGAGAATTGGAAAGGGCAGCAAGCAGCCAGTTTCATCTCAGCGGTGCCCTCAGAAAGCAAGAAGGGACCCTTTTTGCTGAGCAGGGGCTGGGAGAGCTCAGAACTCTCCCGTTTGGCTCTTTGTTTGGTTTCTCCAAGCAGCGACATATGGGAACAATACGCGGTTTCGCACGGCCCCGAGGAGTTTGGATAGTGAGGAATGGAGTCCATGGGGAAGGAGGGGATGGCAGGCCCTGCGACTTGGGTAACTTGGCAGCTTAACACACAGCAACAGGAACCACGTTCTCCCCAGGCTCGGCGGCAGCCCCAGGATGCGCCCCACAGGGTATTGTCCCTTAGGGGTCACCGCGCTCCGCAGGCGGCCCCGAAGGATGCTCGGAGGGGGCAGCAGGAGCCAGAATCACGAGTGGCTCTGCCCTGACTTTGCTCCATCAGCCATTGCCGGGGCTGGGCTGCCTCTCCGCTGCACCCTCATTCCTCTCGGCTGCATCTCAGCCCATCCCAGCGCCGTTATCCCGGCTGGCTGCGCCGAAAAAGGGGAGCGGAGCCGGCCCTGCTCTTTGTTCGAGCTGCAACTGGGAAAAGCTCCAGGATATCCACCCGCACAGCCGGAGATGCTCACCTATTCATACAGGCGGGGCAGCCCTGAAGTTCCTGCTTCAGGAGGGACATTGCTGCGAGGCACGTCCTGGAAAGACACCCCCGCATCCCGCTCCGAACCATAACGCGGCTCAGCGCTGTGCCCCCGACCGCTTTTCAACCCTTATATCCCCCAAAACCTCCAACTTCCACAGCCTACCCTGCCACACGCATCACTCCCCCAACCCCCAATTTGCTCTCTAACGCAGGGCTGGCGAGGGACCGGGGGACCTGCGGGAGAGGCGATGGTGGCAGGAGCATCCCCTGCCCTTACCTCTCTCCACGCACAGCACCGCGGCCAGCACAGCGAGCAGGAGCGCCTTCATGGTGCGGACGATGTGCCCGGAGACTTGGCGCAGGGCGGCTGGAGGAGCTCAGGGCTGGCGGCAGGGCCGGGCGCCGGGGGTGGGGAAAGGGCGGCGGCTCCGCCCCGCGGGCCGGGCCCGGCCCCCGCACCGCCTCCCCCCTCCGCCTCCCCGGCCCCGCCTGGTTTCGTTTCCCTGCTAGGGAGAACCGGGGCCGGGAAAGGGGCGCTGGCAAGAACGTGTAGGCAGGGCAGCGGCTGGCCGAGGGGGAACAGAGCCAGCTTTCCCCTAGCCGTGCCCCAAGAGGCTTTTTCCAGCCGCCTTTCGGGTCCCCTCTGTTTCCTTGAAGGAGGAGACAGGAGTAGGGGGCTGCCTCTATGCTGGACCCCACTCATTCAAGTCCAATCCGTCCAACTCTGCTTATTCTGGGATTCCGTGGTTCTCTGACTCCCTCTACTCACAGGACCTGCTGATTTCCTGCCTCCCTTCCCTTCTCCGTGCATCTCCTCTCACAGATCTCCTGAGTGCACACACATCGTCCTCCACACATTCCAAACCACCCTGTACTCACACATTCCCTATATCCAGGGCTCCCTGCATGGATCTCCTGCAGGCGAGACTCCCCCGAATACAGAACCTGTCCCTGCATTCAACACCCCCTCTTCAGGTCTGACCCCTCTGCACACACAGTCCCCACTGACGATCCGAGCACATAAAAAACCAACTCCCCCATCTGTTGACCAGAGCCTAAATTGGATTAGACATACAGGATTGAGAAGCTTGAAGGGCCCAGCAGCTGGGGTGGCATGGGACAGCCTGGGCTACTTGGCAGGATGAGTCTTCAGACTGTAAATAAGTCCCCTGATGTTGGAGTGTCCCAAATTCAGTAGGTCCCATGGAAATAACTAAATCCTCTAGGAAATGAGCTGCAGGAGGGGCAGTGGGGGAGGGCCCCTGTGAAACTGGCTGTCAGGAAAGCCCGGGAATGGAGGATAAGGCTGGTGAGCCAGCAGGAAACAAGCAGGCTTGACAAACTCTGTGCCACAGATGGATTTAATTCTGCAGAGTCAGCATTTCTTGGCGAATGCGTCTGTCAGGAGAAATTCCGGCTCCTGTCTTGTCAGAGGCATTCAGAGCACTCTGCTTGGGAAGCAAACCCATGCCTGCAAACCCCTGCTTCCCTTTTCCTTCCCGTGGCTCGGTTTTATTTGTCACTGCCAGGTATTCTAGCAGGAACTGACTTCTGAGCAGTTTCTGTCGTCTCATATCTTCCACTGGAACAGGCTGCTGGGACAAACCAAATACTAAAAAAATGGGAAGTTTCAGCTTTGTGGTAACTTGAGAAAATGTAATTCAGACACATTTACAAAACCTCTGTTTCATACAGGCCGAGGAAGTAGATTTTGGTTGGATATTGGGAAGGAATTCTTCCCTGTGAGGGTGGGGAGGCCCTGGCAGAGGCTGCCCAGAGAAGCTGCGGCTGCCCCATCCCTGGAAGTGTTTCAGACCAGGTTGGATGGGGCTTAGAGTAACCTAGGATAGTGGAAGGTGGCTCTGCCCATGGCAGGGTGTTGGAACTGGATGATCTTTAAGATCTTTTCCAACCCAGATTTGGGATTTTATGTTACCCTCTCCTCATCCCCAGGATCTACAGCTTCCAGGATTTCTCCAACACTTAAATTTAACATTATCAGCCCTATTTTTTTCCTGGAGAGGGTCTGTCTGCTGATAAGAAGGAAGAGGGAAGACCTAAGAGTCACAGAGGTTACAACCCAGCACTGGATCTGGAGTCATCCAGATACTGCTGGAATGGCTGGGCAGGGACAGCACTAATGACAGGATGCTGCAAAAAGGAAGAGGTGACCAGAGCCACCAAGGACCAATTTTCTGTGGTGTGAATTACACCAGGTAAGGAAGGAAGCCCTTCTGAGAACTCAATGATCCTTTTGGTTCCCTTCCAACTCAGGGTATTTTATATTCTACCGCCTAAGATCATCTCCCCACTCCTCCCCAAGGTTGTTGTGTGGGACAGACTCAACACAGCAACTCTGCTGGCAGAGATTTCTGTTCTAGTCCAGCCCACAAAACACTTCCCCGAGTGCTCCAGCCTCTTCTTGCAAGTGTGGAGGTCACTGAAGGACTTTAGTGAACCATTGGCTTAATATTGTGAGTGTAAGGCCATAAAATATTTCTTCACAAAAAGAAGGGTGAAGCAAGAGAGGCAGCAGGGGTAGAGTCCAGCACCTGGAATGTGGCATGTGCTGGAAAAAGGTGGAGACAGCTACAAAAACACACTTGAGGGAGAAGGAGATAAGGAGGTGGCTGGATCAGAGGGCAAACTGGAGTAAATACTTCATGGTTATGGCATGCTGGGGAGGAATGGGTACAGTTAAAATCAGGAAATGATGAGTGTGACAGGTCCCTTGATGGGTTGGGGCAGCAGAGATGGTGCAGAAATTAAACCTAGGCTAACCAGGCCTGCAAAGGTTTGATGTTAAACAGGCACTAGACGAGTTAAAACTAGTGATTGAGGGTCAGTAAAAGCTTGCTCAGCTTCTGTGGAGCCAGATGGGACACAGAGAGGTTCTTTCCCCACCATGTTTCTGTTTCAGGGTTTGTGTGAGACTTCCTGGGCCTGGCTGTGCACGTGAGGCACCAAAACCCCAGAGGAATTTGCAAATGACATGTTTCCCCTGTTAGTGGAGCAGAACTGCTCAAACAGCTTTCCTCCAATGACACAGGAAGAGGACAGAGCCCTTTTTTTTCCCAGTAATTGCATCATGCTCTGGAGTTGGGAACTGTTCAGATTTCTTCCAGAGAGGGTTGGAACTGCTCTGTGACAGAGTCCTGCCTCACCTGCCAAAACGTGGATAATAATCAGTTTGGCAGAGGACTGGGAGGACATGAGAGAGCAGGAACCCAGTACCTCCATCCTTGCTGCTTCCTCTCATCCCCAAAATTCTCTTTGTCCGGAGCACTTTGCTGCAACACAGTCTGGGCATGAAGGTCCTTCTTTTCCAGGTGCTGGCACAGCCCCCAAAACTCCATGGAATGCTAGAGCTGGGATCCCTGGAATCCCTGGAATTCCTGCTCCCACCATCCTGCTGCACCTGGCTGAGTGAGAGACCCAACTCCATATCCCAGCCCTTCCTCCTCATCCCACCCTGGATGTTTCCCCTCCTGAAGTCCCTCCTGATCTCTCTGGATCAAAGTTGTCCAGGAGACCCTCAGGATCATATTTGGAGCACCCAAGGATGCTCCAGACATAGATTTTCTGTGGGCAAACCAAGCTGCATGTTATTTTTTGCAGTCTGTTGTGCCAAACAGGTCACTGTCCTCTACCACCTCTGCTGCATCCTGTGGGGGAAAAAATGGGATTTCTCTCAGGTAGCTACTGAGATTCCTGGAAATTCCTGAAGTAAAGGTGCCCAACCAGATCTTTGGGCCACACCATTTATTACATTTTTTATAGATAAAGGAATAAAACCTTCATCTGCCCCCTCCAACCACAACCTGCAGTCAGATTGCTGCTGCAATCTGGCTGTCAAGTTGATGAACTTTCACTGCTGGCTGACATCACATTTCTTTTTCTCTTCTCTCTCCCCGAGCCTAAGGTGAAAGTGGATTGCTGTCTGGTGATGCTCAGCTGGTGTTGGAATTCTCACACTTCCTCCTTCCAAAGTCTGTGTGACTCACCCTCAGCCCTGCTTGTTTTAGGCTTTTGACAGGAGAACAACTGTGACTCTTTAAGAAGAGCTTGTTTCCCAGGCAAAAACTTTAATTTCCCTGAGCAGTCTCAGCAAGGCCCTCCTCAGATTGTGCTCATGGCTCCAGGAACCCCCTTTAAGCTCAAGCCTAACCCTTTAACCCTGTAAGTGTCCCTGTCTCCAGCCATGTCCTGGATGACCTTGGCCATGGGCTGGGGTTTGACTCCTTCTGTTTCTGGCCTCAGGCTGTGACTTTTAGGGTTGGAATTGCTGATCCTTTTGCTCTTCCAACCCAGGGTATTTCATTATTCTCTTCTCCAGCACTAATCCTTAACTATATCATGTCTATCCCTGTCTCCAGGCCTAATTCCATCTCCTGGGTGAACTCTGGACTCATTTTATAGCTTTTTTCCCAATCCTGGTGGGTTTTTTGTGCCATCAAAGGTTCTGGACCACCCACAAAATTTTCTGGGCACCTCCTCTCCAACAACAGGGGCCTCATCTCCAGGTTTTTATTGGGGAAGGGGAGAGGCTTTTCAGTGCTTTCCCCTACTCCTTCCACCAAAAGATGCAATTTTCTATGGGCAAGGAATTCAACAGGCTTCGAGGAGGCAGCACAAAAATATGCTGAAGCTGTAGGCAAGGTGATAGACTTATGGAGGTTTGTAGTGGAAATGTTAAACTTGGTGTAAAAAATAGGAATGAGAATGTTCCTGGGTGTGGAAGAACCAGAAAATCAGCAGAGCAAAAGGTAAAAGGAAAGGCATTTGCTGAGTGCCTGTGTTCATTCAAAAGTAGAGAAAGAACAAGCTGACCTTGGATAGGAAACTCCAGAGGACTAAGAGTAGGGTGGGAGCCATAAAACACCGAGATAAAGTAAACAAAAGGGCTGGAATATTCAGGAATTTCATCTAAAACGGGAAAACGAAAGAGAAAGTGAGCAAAGACAGCATTCTCTCTCCAAAAACTGTAAAAAACAAGTACAAAATTGGTTTTTTGCTCTGCCTTTCAGCTTTTACCTTCACCTTGTGCTCAACCTTAAAGGCATGAGGAGAATTGCAGGGCTTTAATCTTTTTTGGGTGCTGGTGGCACAGAATTGACACGGGCCAGATGATCTGGGCACACCCACACTGGTGCTTGTGGTCCAATGAAATCCACAAGGAAGAGTGTGAAGGGCAAAATCCACTTTCTCCAAGATTTTTATATTATCAAATATAAAATCTCTTTGTTTTCTCCTCGAAGATCTCCTGGGGAGTTTTATTCCTCCGGTTTCCTGTGACTGCAGAAGGGAGTTTCTCGTTCCCAGGAGCGGAGTCTGCTCGTTATCTAATTGCTGATTAACATCTAATTCTGCATCCTGGAGCTGCAGGCAGGTGCCAGGTGAGCTGTTGTGAGCACTGGGCACAGAGCCAGGGCCTGTTCCTGCCTCTCCTGGACCAAGGAAAATTGTACCCCTGGCACCCCCAATTCTTTGTGTGGAATTTAAGGACTTGCCTGGGTAAGGAATCACCTGGAAAATCAGGAAACTATCATTCCTCCAGACTGAAATGTCCTGAAATTCCTCCAGGACTGAAATCCTGGGACCCCTGGAGCTGGACATCCTTTGGAGTGAAAGTTCCTACATGGGAGTTCTTTCCACATCACTGGAAGAACTTTAGGTCACTTTTGCTGTTCAATCTTTGTCTGGGAGCAACCTGATCTCATGGAAGGTGTCCCTGCTCATGGCCAGAGTGGTTGGAACGAGATCTTTTGTGTCCCTTCCATCCCAAAACATTCCATGATTCTGTGATAAAGCAAAACCCAACCCTGAGCACCCCAACTCTGCTCTGGTGGAGGGAACCAGCTCCACGTGGGAATGACAGAAAGGTGACAGAGAGAGGCAGGAATGGGAATGACCAGGAATGAGTTCATTCACCCCCAGTGGAGACACGAAGGAGACGCTGAGACCAGAGTTTTTCCATGCTTTGATGAATCCTAATTATGGTGCTAAAGCTGCTGCTTCTGGAGGCAGTTTTCCAGCTCTTCACCCTACTTTAGATGCCAGGAATTCCTTCTGATCCTATCTACAACCCATTTTGCTGCTGTGTCAACACCAACACAAAAAGTGGGAAGAACAAAGCAGCCAGAGCCTTCCATTTGGAGGATCTGGAAGGTTCTCATCCCATCACACACCACTTCACACTTCCCAGTGCAATGTGTAAGATTTTTCCATGGAGTGCAGAATTCCAGCAAGGCTTTGTTTCACATTTTTTCCCAAAGTTTGACACGTGTTAAACTTGTGATCCAGCACACCTTCTTTTCCTGCCAGATTGCTGCGAGGGAGATTCCCTCATCCCATATTTGTGCCACATTAACTGGAGAGCTTTTGTGCTTGTCCTTCCAAAATTACACCCTCTTTTCTCAACCTACCACTTAAATTTACTGGAATCACCCAGAATTCTCCTGTTTGCAGATTCTCTCAGCTCGTCACCCGTGAGCTCAGTGAATTTATTGTCTAATACATCATCCAAACCAGCAATTAAAACTTTGCATCATCCCAGAGCCAAGAGGAGCCTTTTAAAGGATCGTTCCAGCCTGACAGCAAATTTTTGCCTGTGATTTGCTCGTGATTTCAGCCTGACTGGGTTTCCTTGGTTTTGCTTCTGAGCCCATCACGTGACACTGTGCCAAAAGCTTTATTAAGGCTGAGCTGTGTGACAGGTACCACTTTTACCCTCACAGATTTTGTTATCTTGTCACAGGGAGGGATATCACCCACCTGTCACAAAATCCTTGCCGATCATCCCTGCCTCCTTGATAGCCCCTACACCATTGATTGATGATTTATTTCAGAGCTTTTTTCCCACTCTGGGTTGGCTGCTCTGTGTGTCCCTATGCCCTTTATAATAATGGATTATTTCCACATTTCTTCATGGAAAGGCTTTGAATGTGGCACTCAGTGCTCTGGTCTTGTTGACAAGGTGAGGATTGGTCACAGGTTGTACTCAATGATCTTGGAGGTCTTTTCCAACCTAAATGAGTCTGTGATTTGTTGTTACCCAGTCTACCAAAACACCCAAATTTCCCTGTTGCAGAGAAACAGGAGCAGGAGAAACAGGCTTGGGTTTGGTAGCTGTGATGGATTTCTTTTCCCAGTTTTCCTGGACACCACTTTGGCTGACAACCCTCACTGATTTGCATATTTATATAGAAAACACTAATTTTGTTCACTTTTGATGTGTTAATTAGTTCATCTCATTAATATCTGTGGCAGCAAAGTGGCTCTTGCTGTTGTGTTTGATGTGGTTGTGTCTCCACACCTGTTTTCCCTCTTACTCCACACGTGGAAGCACAAACACAACTCCTGACTCTGCAAGTGCAGCTCAAAGCTGTGGCATTGGAAAACAAATCCTACACTGAGGCTCCAAGAATCACCTGGAATTCTTCTCCCAGACAGCTCAGCCTGGAGAGCACCAGCACCCAAACCTCACACTGGGAAAGGGAAATGGGACTGATTCAATCCATGTGGAAAAAAAAGGAGATTTAGGCTTTGCCTAAAGCTGAGCCACCTTGATCTTCTACCTTCACCTTCCTCCAGCCCAGGGAAGGGAGGAACCAGTGTGGAAAAGGAGCTGTGACCTCATAATCAGCCCATTCCTCACCTCCAATCAAGAAGGAGAGTTTTAAATTGTCCCTCTTCCTTCTTTATTTGAAAGAGTTCTAGCGATTTTCCACTCAGCCGCTCAGCACTGACAAAGTCCATCCAGAATTCCCACCTCCAGATTTACTTTTCCGTGACCTTCAGCTCCCACAACCAGGAGCTTTCAGTCCAGGAGCTAGGTGGGTGGATGAGTAAATCCTGTTAAACACAATCCCTTCACCTCCAAAGAATCAGTCGGGATAATCCTGGCTACTTCAGCTGCTTTGGCTTCCAGAAATTTCAGGAAAAGAAAAGGCTCCTCTAAATTTGTAGACAATTCTAGGAAACCACTCTCA